>JAEMWC010000759.1:160000-205000 GCA_016490735.1 Pachyseris speciosa | reverse complement strand
GTTAGTGCAATTGAAACACGCATCCGGAAAAATAGCAAACGGTTTGTCCAAAGAAAGAACGTCGTCCAATAACTTTGAGCTTTTCGTTCCTCCCATTAATGCCGGTGAACTGTTAAGTGACCTTTCGTGGTGAGCTGCAAGATCCCGCGGTAACGTGAAAGCCCTTGAAGAGTTGAATCATTTTGTTTTTTAACAACACAATCCGGGCGTCATGCAAATCGATCCAAGTTTTAAGCGTTTCCTGAGACAAATCTTCTGCCCTTCCTTTTGAAGTTTTTATCACTTGAAAATTCTCTTTCCGGAGTATCTGTTAACTAGCTCTTGGTTTTTATGCCTTTTGCGCGAATTAAGAGACAAACTTCGAAGAAGATGAAGTTGTTTTGGACAGAATGAAGAAGGCAACTGAATGTGAAATCTCGAGCCACAGAAAGCGCGCGGAAAATTAAGCCCCGTTTTGGCTTGGGTGTCTCGTTTTGGTTAAGTTACCTGATTTGAGCCTGCGATCCAATCGAAAACCAGTACCTGGTCAGCGGTAACCTTCATTAAAACAGCTGCCCTCGATGAGCTTTAAATTTGAGCCCGCGACATAGTCATGTGATACTGGTCAGCGGATACTTTGTTTTGACAGGTGTCAATTGACCATAACATGAATGCCAAAATCAAAGATGTACGCACAAATCTAGCTTTTCAGCTGGCATATAGCCGCTATGTTGGATTGTTAATTATTATTATTATTATCATTATTATTATTATTATTATTAGGATATTAACTCAGTGGCATTTCATGCTGGCATACATGGAAGGGCGACAGTGCGTACGGTGACGTTATCACCAAATTTTCTCAGACAGATGGGTTACCATGTTTTCTTACTCATGGTGCTCCGCGCGCGCGCCTTTGGTGCGCGGAGCTCCTCTATAACTTCCTGTTTAAATGGAAATTCTATGGGACAAGAAAATCTCTCTGCCTAAGCAGTCCATGTTTTACAGTTGTACAGAAGGGTTGAAACATGCAACTCCCATATATTTTCTTTTGCAAAAGCATCAAGATACAAAAGATTACAAAAATATCTTCCCTTGGACAGGTCTTTAATGTCCTTAAAATACGAGTCATGAAACCGCATTTAACACAATTAAGTTAAAACATCAATGTTTTGGTGTAGGTACTATTCTCAACAAAAACAAATGTTACAAGTGAGGCGAAGTTAACTGTTTGTTCATGGAAGTTACTCCACAGAAGTTTAGTCTTTTTCAATGTGGTTGGCAAAATGAGCTGCATATCCGACAACAGTGTCTGAAAACTTCATGTAAACACAGACATCTAAGAGGCCCTCCAGAGAGACGACATCAAACCTGTTCTTATCTGGCTGCCTGAGACAGACGATGTGGTTCACAGGACTTGCACCCAACACATACAGATACGATCGACTTATCCGAAAAGCTCATGAAACTTGGGCGTTAAATTTACAAAGTTCTTTGAAATGAAATAAACTTAAAGGCAGGAGTTGAAGTGATGAATTTTTCTCACCTTAACGAACTCATTGGACTCTTTGCTTCCTCGACAACATCTAGAGCATCTTTTACACTCAACTGAAGATGAATCTCTTCATAAAGTGTTTTCGTCAAAATCTTCGTCAGCAATTGGATTCATATCCCCAAGAACTGAATGATTCGAGTTGAAATAGACTTCTTTAGCCAATTACATCATAAGTTGAGCACGTGACATTCATTGGGTAAACAAACATTCCGAGTCTCAGTCGGATTGCAAAGAATTCTTCGGCATGGTAAACTACTGCAGTGCGATGATTGCTCCAACAACTGGACAATGGAAGAGCTATCTCGGCATGGCTTCCCGGAGTACAAAAAGGTCCTCAAAGTAAGCGAGTAATTTGATCGTTCGATTGTCTAAGATTTGTAATTTTGTGGATCTACGGAATAAAAAAGGACCCGAAAAGGGATTTTACGGTCACGAAGAATTCAAAACTTCGTTCAGATAACTTCCGAGAAGACGATTGCGTAGACCCTAACATAGGAAAACAGCATCTGAAACCTGCCAATTTTAGCTGGACTACAAAACGCACAAGAGACATTATCAGGAAAAGAAGAAAGGTCGAAGAGATGAATGCTGTCTTGGAATTAACTGAAACTGCATCCGAGAGTGAAGGAAACTTCGTTTACATGCAGGCCTAACCAATCTTGACTTAACAATGCCATTCAATGTTGCAGACGTGACTGTATCAACTGCGTTTATTTCATGGTTAAATGTTTTGTTTATTCAACTTGGCGTCTTAAAAAATCTGGCCTGATAGGAGCATCAAGTTCACAAAGATTATCCTAATAAAATTATCATAACTGATTGCACTGGACTGGGGGGTGCATAACTAACACATAGATAGTTTCAATGAGTGGATTTCTTGATTTACCTTCGAGAAAGAAGGAAGTATCAAAAAATCGTGGAGACAAGGGAATTTACATAGAAGGATATTTACAGAAAATTGGACTACAACTGATCATTCCTCCATTTTTAAAAGAAAACAATTTAATTAAAGTGAAGTCACATGAACACAAACAATTCTTTTTGAAAGTTTTTGGTGAGTAAATAACAGCCGGGACGCGATTAGAGGAAATTTTGAAAGTTTTTGGTGAGTAAATAATCTGCTATTAGAAGCAGAATTAGTTCTTCAATTAGAAAGGCATGTAATTTGTTCTCTCGATTCTAGCCAATCGAATCCATCCGTATCTTTGAGATTCTTTTCGGTTTCCATCACATTTTGGATACAGGGATAAAAGGGACAAAACAAGGTCATTCAGGACAAAAGGAGACAATCGGGACATTTTGAGGTCTTTTTTCTTTTCAGGAGGTTCTAACGCGCGAGGAATCACGTGAATGGCTACCGCGCTTCAGGTTAGATTTTAATCCATGGAGCCAGGTTTCAATTCAGCCAACTTATTATAATTGACAAACTCTGTGGAAGAAGGTAAAATTTTATTATATGGATTTTTATTTCAAAAACAATGAAAAAGAAAAAGCGCATTGCAAAGAAAGTTGTATTTTGACTTGTTCCTCCTGTCCAGAATGATAGAACTCATTATCTCAATGTTCCGTGTCATTCGTAATTTTAAAAGGTCTGGGTATTTTTGTCTTACTTGAATACAGCTATTATTGAGAGAAGAAGTTTTGCTCTCAGTTTCGCGCTTGTCCTTTCGAGAGTCGCTGGGCAAAGAAGAATGTTTGTTATGCCAGCGGTCATTTCAAGTAAAGTAGGCGTGCTTATGCAGCAGCCAATCAACTGGCTTCATTGATTCAAATCTGACTCGACGCGCGGTAGCCCCTCGCATGATTCCACGCGTGAGAGAACCACCTGAAAAGAAAAAAAGACCACAAATGTCCCGATTGTCTCCTTGTGGAGCAAAATACCTCGTGAAATTGTCTAATCATCTCACAGATATACATGAATTAAATTATATCGATCGAAGGAAGTGGTTACAAGAAGTGAAATTACAACCTAAGGTTAGAGTGACGATCTATCCAGCAAAGAAGAGCCAGGGATTAAGACGTTCAAGAAATGAAACACCTCTATCAGTGCAGGAAGAGGAAAAGGATACGATCGTCCATCGGTTATCAACACCAAGAGGAGAAAAGAAATCTCTGAAAGCTCTACCAAGAGGCGTAGGAAAAGAAGCCAAGAGAATCAAACAATGTAAAACAACAACAGATTCAGTTCCTGAGTGGCTCACTTTGTATGGAGACGATGAAAGGCCGACCACAGAGAAGAGAGCTTAGTAACCTCGCCTGCAGTACCAGTAGCTTGTCACACTAAACCGCATCTCATAAGCTTCACATTTTTAACTGCTTGTTTTAAAGGCGGCGCTCCACTTGTCGTTCAGTTTGCTGTCAAAGCTCGTGCTCTTCAAACCAAAAAATATCTTGGAGCGATTTGTTAGAATGACTACCTACGCAAGTAAGCTCTTCGATGTTGTTGAATCCCATCTCCCTAACGTCCATGCATACGCTGATGATACGCAGCTCTACATCTCATTTAAGCCAGATGGTTCTGCTACTGAGACGGATGCTGTTGACGCTTTACAAGCCTGCATCAGCGACATAAGAACCTGGATGGTCCAAGACAAACTTCAGCTGAATGATGCTAAGACTGAGTTTCTTATTATAGGTACACTTGCACAGTTAAATAAGGTTATGATAAATGACTTGCAAGTAGGTGAGGTAATGGTTTCTGCTGTCTTCTCGGTTAGAAATCTTGGTGTTTGGTTTGATGCAAACATGAATATGATCACACATATTAACAGCATATGTCAGGCTATTTATTACCATCTACACAACATCCGGCGTATCAGAAAGTATTTATCATATGACAATAGGAAGACCATTGTACAGGCTATTATAATGTCACGATTAGACTACTGCAACGGTTTATTATACGGTACGCCCGCTGTTCATCTTGGTAAGCTGCAACGCCTGCAGAACGCGGCAGCTCGGCTGGTATGTACTGTATCCAGGTATGATAGTATAGCACCATCCCTGATCAACCTGCACTGGCTTCCGGTTACCCATAGAATAGAATTCAAGATAGCAATGCTAGTTCACAAATGTATTTACGGTGTCGCACCACAATATCTTTTAGACTTGATAAAAATCAAGGGGAGCTCGCGGTATCAGTTGAGATCACACCGGGGCATACTTCTAATGGACAATACTTATAGAACAAAAAAGACACTAGGTGATAGGGCGTTTGAAAATGCCGCGCCCAAAGTATGGAATCGACTCCCTTTAGAAATTAGACAATGTCAATCATTGAACACTTTTAAAGTTTTACTAAAGACACATCTTTTTAAATTAGCTTTTTATTAGCTCTCTTATCAACTCATATTTTTATTTTTATTGCTTTCCGAAAATTGTAAATTATTATTATTATTATTATTATTATTATTATCATTAATTGGATTAGCCATTTATTACTTTAAGATTTCAATGTTGTATTGCGCATTCGATCATATCTTTATTGCATGTTAGACTGCGCAATATAAGAAATAAACATTATTATTATTATTATTATTATTATTATTTTCTACAAGGGGGTAATGGAAATTTCGAAGATAGCGAAGACAGTGAAGACTACCAATCTAGCCAAGAAACGGATTCTTTCTAAGAAGTGACAGAGCACTTAAACCCTTGGTCACGCATATTAGATGAGGCTCAGGAACGGAACGAGGTCCAGGTCAATGCTTTGATCGATGAGTACGAAAGAAACGGAGATTCGGAAAATGTGGCTCACCTTAAAGCGCAGAACGTTCTCCTTCCTCTCTACAGAAAAGAACTGATAAAAGTACTGTTAGAGTTTCTCCAGAGGATGCTAGCGATGAAAAAAGATTGCACCTTCCAAAAAGTGATGGAAACCGAAAAAGATCTCAAAGATACGGATGGATTCGTTTGGCTAGAATCGACAGAACTAGCCATCGATAAGCGGAACGTCTTGCTTAATCGATTGGTTGTGAAGCAACCCATTCCACAAGATGAAGACTAGACCTACTTTGAATGTTATACTATGTTTTTGCTCTCAATACGAATGTATTTCAAACCAATGTCTAGCGTGTTGTTTTACTGGAGTTTATTTCTTTGTTAAGGGGACTTCAGTCTTATTGTTTTGTATTCTGAAAGAACGAAGGCGATTGATTACATCCTAATTTCCTGATATGTTGTGCTAAACATTTCGTAGTTGTTTGAGCTTTTGTTGTCAATTAATGTATTTGTATTCATTTCAAATCTCTTTGTATTTTAATCATTTATATATATCAAAAAAATAATGTCTCAAGAAATATATTGTTCGAAAACAGTCATTAGTCGCGTGTTGAAAATTAAGCGCTCCGAGCGTCCATGGTTGATGTTGGATGGTAGAGCTTTCCCTTGGGCTTCATCTCTTGAGTTTGTATGCAAATGTAGGGTTGAGAGAAGAGTTGAGATCCGTTTTGCATAACGCGTGCGTGACTAACGGAGCGGAAAACAAGAAAAGTTAGTCAAGAATTTATTTTCTCTCTCATCGCCAAAGCTGAGAGGTCAGATAGCATTGGGATTTTTCACAGTTAATTCTGTCAAACGCGCAAACGCCAACGGAATACAATTCTGTGGGATTTGAACGGCTTCCGTCAACATCTCCCAGTCGAGGACAGTTAAACAAGAGCTCAAGGCAGCGTGAAAATCAACAATGTTGGTGAAAAAAGCCATTTTCAACGGAATTAGCCTTTCGAAAATCGAACAAAGTTTTCAAAGAAAGCTAGGAACCTCAAAAATTAGGGTGTGAATAGAGCAGGTAAGTTTGGGCATGTCTATTGTTATCTAAAGGACGCGGACGATAATTATTTGCGTGTGAATAATTAACCTATACCGAATTAGTATGCAGGAACGCATTTTTACATAGCTAGCTAGACACTGACCAGGCACGTAATTGGTGTGGAGGAACGCATTTTTTCCCTAGGTTGTAACAATGGGTGACGTCATGGACCCGATCTTATGCATATTAATAAAGGGAACGTACTCGGAACGCAAAGGGAACGCACAAACGGGGCTTAATTCCATCCTTAACAGACTACTCTCCTAGAAATCCCAAAGGCGAATTTATCGTGAAAATTCACACCGTTCATTCCTTTCCTAGGAATTCTTAGTATGGTATGGTATGGTAGGAATTCCTAGGAAATTCTTAGGAATTCCAAAGAATTCTCAAGGTTATTAGGCAAGGGATCTATGGGCATTGGTGCAACGACAGCCCTACGGTCCAATCCTAGTTTATCATTAACAAAAAAGAATTCTCCCACTAGCCCATAGGCTGAGAACTCATGTGATTTTGCTTTTTTTTTTTGAAGTTGTAAATGATAAATATATTTTTCCCAAAACATATAATACATAGTTTTTTAAATGTGGACGGCTGTTTTTTACCAGTTTTTTTGTTCTGGTGGATATTACAGATAACATGTATTGTATGAGTTAAAGTTTTGTTGTAGCATTAAAGATGTATGCGAAGAATGCTAAAATGTGATATGTGGAGTTGACCAATGTACATGTATGCACTTAAGTTGAAGAGTAGTGTGCCTGTGGAATAAGGAGTCTCAATATATTGTCATATTAAATTTAGTCACATGTACACAGGTTAGATGATATGGATATGGTATGGAACTTCTGAAAACACAGTCCATACCATTCCCATATGAAATCTGCTGATGGACAGAATGGGAGTTATATGGAGCTCAGACAACACACACAGTCATCATTCCTATATCATGCTATGGGAGTGATATGGAACTTTACGAAATACGTAGCATTCTCACAGAAAGAGTTGAGAGATTGCATGGAATTGCTATGGGTCCAAACCATAGCATCACCATATCATATCCTATGGGAGATATATGGAACCTCACGAAATACGTAGCATTCCCATAGCAAGAAATAGAATCACACACAGTGGTCTGCATGGGATTTATGTGGGTGACAGTAGCCCATACCAAATCAACATGAAAGCCATAGATGTTCTATAAAGCATCCAATACCATTTCCATACCTGGGCTATATATGGACCATATTATTTGCTTTGGTAAGGGTAGAACTAAAAAGAGAGCACGTGCCATATTTGGTACTTACGTTCATTCTTTAACCATATTTTCATTAAATAAAGCTACCAGAATTTAGTCTACATTGAAATAATTGTAACCTAAAAGAAATTTCCAAGGGACCAGGATGAATCAAAATGAAACAAACGTTTTTTACAGTGGTATAAACGCCATGATGTAACAGATTCTGTGGCTGAAGAGTGTTGACAACATGACTAACATTAACCGAGAGACCTCATGCCATGAACTCATAACATCCTGATACAAAATACACCTGACCATGCATGGTGATAATTTCAAGTCAGTTTATGGAAACGTCAGTGGTTCCCACATTCCCTTAGAGTAGACTGCTTAATAAAATAAACCAGCAAATTATAAATTCTCACCATCTTCTTTTGTTCTTGCTGTGACTGGAGAAGTCATTGATCCATCGCCAACAGAACTGAAGGCAAGGACTTCAAATTCATATTCTGTAAATTTCTCCAGCCCAGAAACAGTTTTTTTGAGAATTTCAGCACTCTCAAGTAACAAAGTTGTTGTTTTGTTGACAGCTGAGCCCTTCTTTTTATAGAACAATTTGAAGCCTTTGACCTTTAGTTTCCTAGAGTCTAAAGCTGGTAACTCCCAAGATGTAACAATACTGGTAGAAGATTTTGCAGTCGCTGTAAGGTTCCGAGGAGCGTCTAAAAGAACTGTATGAAAGGATCAAGAAGACGGCATGTAAAAATTTAGTATGCCAAAAGTCAGTGTCAGTTAAGTAGCCTTCCTAGAATAGCTGTGCTAACTGTGGGCTGCAAAGGCTTTTTTTATGTATACATAAATAAAGTCAACAAAAGTCAATACAGATATGTATAGAGGGTGATCTTAGTTTAAGTATGTAGATACTCACAGGCAAAACCATGCAAGCTAGGTATCAGTCTTTGGCACCAAAAAAGTTCCAAAAACTTACAGTATTTAATCAGTGAAAGTTAATTCTCATTCTCCGTGTCTGTCAACAATTAATAATCAGAACACACACAAAAGATAACAGATCAAACACCATTTAGCTGTGAAGTTCTGGTACAATTCATTTAAAGCTGGTGAAGTTACTTAACCTCTGGCATCAAGTAACAATGTCTCCGAAATAAAGCATTACAAATGAGGCCTACTTGCAATTGTCGATAATAATTCAAGAAATTTGACATCATGACATCAACAAATTAATCTTTATTGTCCAATTCTTCTGAGCCAGTAGTTCTTCAAAATCAGCTAAAGTTGATCTTTTGATGAACTGAATGTTAAAACACATATGCAAATGTTATTCGTGAACGCTTCTTTCATGCAAATATAGGTCATATTTGTGTTAATGAGAGATTATTGACCATAAATGAAAGAAATTTTGATAAAAATAAATCGATATTTTCTTTAAATGAACAGGCAAAAGGTGTAATTATAAATAAAGACCTTTTTTATAATGGTGCCAGACAAATTAATCTTTTATTTTTATGGTAATTAGCCTAAATAACAGCCTTGTTAGCATTTTGCAAAATTATTAAATAAGTGAGGTTAGTAAGCCTAATAACATACATACAAAATGAAAGAGGCCTATAAGCTTGAAGTTTGGCAAGTTCACTCTACCCGCCTCTTGTCTCGTCTTAAACTCCTACACAACAATGGTATCCCTTAAGTAAACACGATACACATGGTAACCCGAGTCGACACAAGGCAATAGGTCTCCGAGATTTTCAGCCTAAAGTCCAAAAACACTTCCTGTTTTCCGAACTATTAGCACGGCAACCTTTGACAGACGGGCCGAAACTACAATGTTCCACAAAAGTCCTTGGCATGTCTTGATCAGGTAACATGTAACTGCATTAACGACCTATTTTGGGACCAATGCGTAATGACATCACTAGAACAGAGAACCCCCTCCCCCCAGACAATGTTGGAAGCGAACAAGGGGAACTTGGACACGGTAACCAACATTGAAATGGGTATGAAATGGGTAAATGTACAGTAATATACCGTACTGAAATGTTTGGAAGTTTGTAAATGTCATGTAGATAAATTTCAATTAGTGAAACCAGGGGAATAGTTCTGAATTGACTATCAAAACACACGAGAACCTGCGAGAAATGTCAACAGTTTCACAATAAAAGGAACCTTCCGGTTTAGTTGTAATTGTTATAGAAAATTACATCTCTTTGTTCGAAATTCGCCCTTTCTGTTTCTTAACATCGGTTTTACAGCACCGTTAAAAACAATGCAAAATAACAAAGAATCTTAAAAGCCTTTCTCATTCATTACTTCGACCGACTGCCTTTGGAAACTAAGATACATTGTAGCATCAATGCGCTTCGACATACTCTCGAAAATGATATGCACGTACAACCTCTGAAAATACCCAAATCATACAACAGAAACGTTGGAGAACCTAACACATTTATTTGTGTTGCCAAAGGCAATTACATCACAAAAAGAAAACATGAAGCCCTTCAAAGAATTTTCCCACTGAACATACAATAATCACGCAAAGACAATGTTCGACAAAAATCCTTGGCACGTCTCGATCAGATAACATGTAACTGCATTAACGACCTATTTTGGGACCAATGCGTAATGACATCACAAGAACAGAGAACCCCCTCCCCCCAGACAATGCTGGAAGCGAACAAAGGGAACTTGGACACGGTAACCAACATTGAAATGGGGGGAGGGGCTAAATCCGAAATTAGGTGTGAAAAGTTTGGAGAAATGGCTAAGTGTGCCAAGAATTTTGTCGAGGATTGTAGCAACGATGTGCCACGTTTTAGACGAGAGTTGCTTTGTGGCTTTTTATCGCCTGGCTCCGTGATCTGTACTCCAAAACACAGGGATATCGTGATTTGGAAAGCACAGAAAAAAATTTTCTGGATTCTTTCAGGAAGGCTAGTGGCTTGCGGGTATCCAGACTTAATAATGTCTTTCAACCACCAGGCGAGCAGGCAAATACTCAGGCATAATGCACGAATTAAATGGAACTCAGTACTGATCAAGCGGACCTCAACCGCATAAGTTTCGTATCAGTGAATCGGTGTTTTAACCGCCAAACTTACAGTCCACGTCACACTATCAAACAATGAGTCCCTATTAATCATTTCATGTCCAGTTTCAGTAATCCAAGCAGGAGAACTGTGCTAAGTGTCGTGTTGAATGGGTTTTTTGGCCCGTGTTTTCTGAAATACTGAGCGCAAAAAAGCGAAAAAATTATAGGGCAATGTTTTTCTATTGTATCAAAGGCCACATGCAAAAATTCAGCTCATTTGGACGACATCAGAAAAATGGCCAAAATCGTCACTTACGCCCTTCTTCCACTGAGCCGTTCAATTAACATTGGCACATAAATCATAAGACTATTCGAGCACAAGAAATCTATTACTTTCTATCATGTACAGTTTATTGCAAAATACTTGGTTTATCCCATGTCACCAGGCTGTTTAAGCTTGGATATAATGAGCAACACAACACTTGTGTTTTATTATGAGGTCATTATTTACATCTTACCCCTTCCATATGTCATCCACCATGCAAATCCGCAGATCCGCACAACCTGCCCGCGCCAGAATCTCTATTCTGTATACTACCACCACATTAAATTCTATTTAACATAAAAAAAATAATGACGCTTTAAAGGATTTTAATTAATTCGCATAGATTGTCAACAGACGTTGTTTCAGACAATCAATTGGATGGATTCGCATTTGCTTCGAGAAATTTTACAGTGAAATTACAAGGCAAACTGTACCACTGAATTCTACTATTCCTTGTAATAACTACATAATTTCCTTTTTAACACAGTCCTTCAGAAACCTTGAAAAAGAGACTTTATTGCCTTTTATATCAATTATAGACAAGTTAAATTCTCTTGAGCCAACAGCGCATCTTTTGCCCTCAGAAGGATCAACAAGTGATGTACAGTCCAAGTTTTGGTGAAATATTGGTAGAAATTTCAAAGCAGACCAAAGATGGACAACTTCTAAATGACAATTTAATTGAAAGAAAAATTCTTATGCCCTTAGCGGGATTTGAACCCAGGTTTCCTGGAAACTAGTCGGGTGTGATCACCACTTCACTACCAGGACAACCATGCTGGCAAGACAGCTGATTCAACTAGTGTATGGGTCTATTAAGTGGGACTCCCGGACTGTTATTATTTTCTTTCAATCAGATGACGCTGAATCAATGAGTGATTCACAGGCAGACAAGAGCAAAATACAATTTATAGACAAGTTAAATTCTCTTGAGCCAACGGCACATCTTTTTCCCTCAGAAGGATCAACAAGTGATTCACAGTCCAAGCTTTGGTGAAATATTAGTAGTAATTTCAAAGCAGACCAAAGACGGACAACTTCTAAATGACAATTCAATTGGTCTACATGTACTTTGAAATTTCTACTAATATTTCACCAGAGCTTGGACTGTGAATCACTTGTTGATCCTTCTGAGGGCAAACGATGCGTTGTAGGCTCAAGAGAATTTAAATTAAGTTATTCTTTGTTAAGGACTGACTTAAGTTTTATTGCTTGGTTTTCTCAATATCAGGGAGACGATTGATTGCATCCAAAAGACTATTTCCTGATACTTAGTGCCAAACATTTCGTAGTTGTTGGTTATCAAGGAAATTATTTTTACTCATTTCAATTTTCTGTGTATTGTTTTTGTATTTTCTAATAAAGGCAATAGAGTCTCTTTTTCAAGTTTTCTGAAGGATTCTATTAAAGTGTCTACTGCCTCTGTGGAAGGTTCCACACAGACTTACTCATGCACCATTTCGGACTGTAATACAGGTTTCTTTAGGACTACTTTAGTTCACGTCACATTGGTCCTCCTCAACTGATATCAACTTTCAGTGTATAGCTAGGTACTGTAATGTTCCTTTTCCAGTGGCCATTCTTAATAAAATTTTAACCTGTTGCTTTGCTTTGCACAGATGAATAATTCTTTCAACTAATACTGTCAATATTATTCATTAGCCCTCGATTGGCCATTAGGCTAGCTTTTTTATTAACTCATTCTTGTCCGCCATTATGTACCTCTTGAGGGTTGGTGACGAAGTCAATCCCATTCTTCTACATGTATATAAGGGGTTACCACGGAGATTTTGCTGGTCCACAAGACTGGAGACTCTATCTTTTCTATCACGCTTGTCACGCCAGCTGTTGGTCGTTTCTAAGCAAACAGTTGAACTGTTATTCGTTAAGTATTTGATTTATAAGTGTGTTTTTCGAGCCATTTGCTACCTCAGAAGCCCCCTGCATGGCATCATAAAGTTGCGTTGGTGGGTAGAGGCAATCCTCTGAAAGAAAACAGAGGTGAGAAGCAATTTCAAGGCGAATGAACCGCCCAAAGTGTTTCTTGCGAGTCACGACGATTCACAAGAGACGAGTTTTGATTTGAAAATAACGCAATTGGTGCATTATTTTGTCAGCAGGACTGAATGGCTTGACACTTATAAAAACTATCTGAAATGGAAATTGGTGGACTTCCATGTCGTTGCTATGTAAGAATCTCCCAGAATTCCTTTGGGTCGCAAACACAGAAATTAAAGACAATGAGAGCAACTGAAATCAAATTGCGTTATCCACGTCATGCAAATAAGTGAGCAGAAAAATGTGGAACAGATTGCAAGAAGTGGCAAGAAGTTAACTTCAACAGGATGTTTTGTCTTCAAAATTTCAAGACAAAGTTGCATATTGTTTCGTGTTGTCCTCTTTAGCTAGAGCATTTTTGGCCTTGCAACAAAATAAATGGTTATATTAAAAGCAAATCTGGAGTTTAGGTCGGTTTAAGGGGTTTAAGGTTTAAACAACTGTTGGCAATAATAATGGCACATGTCAAACATAGTCCAGAATTTGAGAAAACTGCAGGTTTTCAAAGCACCGGTCTTCCACAACCGTTAAATTACAGAGCCGGACAAGAATGAGTTAACCTGCCAATCTCACGCCCACTAAAACGTATAGAGACCCAGGGCATTTCGTGATATGAAATGTGGCAAAAAGTGGAAAGTCATAACATAATTATAATGTTGAAAATAATAGGCCTATTTTGTTGATTGAATTGGAGTCAATGCATGTGCGAAACCTAGTTGACAGACGTTTCAGCAGCTGCTTTACGAAAATCAATCTTGTTTTAATGTTTCCAACCCTTCACTAGCTGTTCAGTCTCAAGCATAAACACTCGCAAAGGGGTACGTTATCAACACGGTTTTGCTGAAAAAGAATATAGGCAAGCACAGGATGAAACGCTCCTCTTGAATAAATGGCTCCTCTACAGAGTTACAGTACCGCTCTAAACTATCGCCCCCAATGCCGCGACTTTGCCTCGGTGGATTCGTGGCTTCGTGCTTCGGTTTCACCTAGGTAAAACCCCGTCTAACCAACTCGAAAACTTCGGTTTTTGCGGTTGATTTATGCTGCGGTAGACTCGCGGTAATGAAAGGACGCGGAAGAACTGAATAGGCTATTGTATGCTTTGTTTTACGGTCTCTTCATAGCAACAAAGAGCATACTTTCACAGTGAGGTGTGGGCAATTGGAAGTGGGTACTTGGACGAACACTTACGTAGTTTAGCTAAGGGCTAAGGAAAGGAAGGACAAGTGAAACATTTGTGTGTTTGGGAGCATAATATTTTAAAGCAGTAATAAACTTGTGCGGAAAAACGTTTTCATTTAAGCTTAAGTCTTATACTTTGGTTCGTTACAAAGGGATTTGATTCCGACGATTCGGCCGCATCAATCATGAGTAAAATATTTATATACTTTTAGTCTTATTTTTTGAAATGAAAAAATCT
This sequence comes from Pachyseris speciosa, assembly GCA_016490735.1. Taxonomy (NCBI): domain Eukaryota; kingdom Metazoa; phylum Cnidaria; class Anthozoa; order Scleractinia; family Pachyseridae; genus Pachyseris; species Pachyseris speciosa. Next base: position 190,579 of record JAEMWC010000759.1, on the reverse strand, counting down.
AAAACGAGTTTATAACTTTTGCTAATTTTCTCGGTGTAATGTTAACGCTAAATGAACATCTTCAAAAGCGGAAACTTGATTGTGAAGGCGTTGTAGAATACTGCGTCATCTCTATCGCCAGACTGCCTCGCTAGCTCACAGGTAAACTGTCGGAATACATAAATTTTAGCGTACGGAAAATAACCGGAATTTCGAAGAACAGAAACAGGCAATTGCACACTAAATGCTTACATTTAAAACGGCCATAGATCACTTTATTAAAGGACACAGAAACCATGATCTGTTTGCTGGATGAATCGAGAGTTCACGCCAGACATTTGCATACCTCGGAACAAGATATTTACGTATTTGCGCATTTTTTCAGTCGAAGTTTGCGGTTCTAAATTATTTTGCTCGATGTGCAGCAGCTCAGAACGAAGACGAAATAGATGAGCTATATTTTTCAGAGGCTGTCGAAGATCCAAAATCTATTGACCTTGAAAATCATCGGAGGAGTATTCCACGGGAGATGATTGTCGTACTTCTTGCCGTGTGATACGGTTCGTCGAAAGGAATCCCTCGCACCACGATAATTTGTTACTTAAGCATCCGGATGAGTCAACACGTAAAGTTTAGAGAATAAAAGTGTAATGTTTAGAGGCCACTAAGGCCACGAACTCACGGACTAAACTAAGCGTTCAACTTAACTCAACCGAACATACATAATCTCACACACTAGGTCATATGACGCCCGGTTTCAAGCGCTAGGGATGTCCCGGATGTACACATGAACACTACACCCTTCTCCCTGTTCCGATTTTAAGACTCCTACTCAGATAATGCAACAACTACAAAGTCAATGGCACAGTTAGCTGGTGACATAGTCACCCAGTCTTTTGGGGCGTCGGGTCACTCTCCCCGATCTCATAGGCCCAGGCTCTGCCTGAGCTGGTCTTTACTGCTGGATGAGATGTAGCCCCTTCTCCAGAGGTCTGCTCAGAGGGTACACTGCTCACTACCGGATCTACGGGGCCTGGTTCTTCTTGCTCGATAGAGATCAGAAACCGCTTAACATGCTGAATGTTTCGCTTGTATTGTACCCTATCTGGTGACTTCAACTGAACTTGATCCACATAACGTGCCATCACTTGGTAGGGATCTTTCTCATAACTTGGCGAGAGCTTATTCTACTTCCTTGCCTCTAGCAGCAAAAGATCTCCTTCCTGAAGGTCCTTTTCAGCCGCCCGGTTTCTCTTGTCCACGTAATCTGCACCCCTCTGTTTGTGTTCTGCATCTCGATCTCTCACCTGCTGGTATTTTGCTCATCAGACTCATCAAATTCGGTTAGCCTGAGCAACTTAGTTGACATTTTCTGCCCATGCAACAGTTCTGCTGGACTCCTACCAGTCGTGGTATGTGGAGTGGAACGATAGGCTAGGAGGTACTTGTTCAAATCAGATCTCCAATCTTTCTTCTCTGCTTGGGCTGCCCTCATGGACTTCATCAGTGAACGGTTCTGTCTTTTAACTTCCCCATTTGCTCTTAGCCACAATGATGTGGTCAGTTTATGTTTGATGCCCATTTCATTTAGGTACTTTTCCATCTCCGCGGACACCAGGTTAGCTCCATTGTCAGTCCTCAAGGTACAGGGAACTCCATATCTGGTAAACTGCTTATCTAGACATTTGATAATCACCTGAGACGTAGTAGAGTGAATCACATCAACTTCCCTCCAGCGGGTCAAGTAGTCCACTAAGACCAGCAAGTGTCTGGTGGTAGGGGCCCCAGTAAATCCAATCCTAAATATTGCCATGGTTTCTCTGAGAGCTCTGTCGTTTTTACAGGTGGAGTTACAGTCTCTTTTGTGACAACTTGACACCGGTAACACGCTCTGCACTTCTGCTTTGCATCCTTGTCCACGCCTTGCTACCACACTTTAGACCTGAGCCTCTCCTTCATTTTCACGATTCCTTGATGGCCCTCGTGTGCCAGATCAAGGGCTCTCTGTCTCAGTACTTTCGGAATAACGATTCTCGTACCACGCAAGATGACATGACCAATAAAGGTCAGTTCATTTCGCACACACACATATGGCTTTGCGGCCCTCTCCCAGATTCTACTAACAAGGCAACTGCGTACCGCTTGCAACTCCTCAAGTAGTATCGTATGTATTCAATACCACCTCCACGCAGCCCCCTCCTCGCTTCGCTCGTCGGGGTGCTGCGCTCCGGTTGTATTGAATCGGCTCACCCTGTACTAATCAGAAGCAAGCCCGCCACCCAAACACAACAGCAAACAACACTCAAACCAAGAGAACAAACCCGAATCAAAAAGCAGCCAAGCACCGGGGGTCGCCCATTTGAAGAGAAGGTTGTATGGAGCAAGAGCGATGAAAGGCAAACGGCCAGCCCAATTAGAGAGAGGGGAGTATGGGGCAAGAGCGATGGAAGGCAAAGCGCCAGTGCCAGCACCCCGCAGAAAGAGGCCACCAGTGCCTGCCCCTCGGAAAAATTTTCCCCATAAATATACCCCCGGCCATGGCAGTCACACCACAGCAGGATATTTTGGCGGAGTTCGACCCTCTTTACCCACCCGCGAGAACAGACTCCCGAACAAATTATCAAACAATGCTCGCAACACTGTTTGGTGACCCCGCACATGAAGGGGTGGATACCCAAAGTGGTCGTCGATTCACCACATGGAGGGTCGGCAACGACCTTTATTCAGACAAGACGCAAACCTTCATGAAAAAAATCAACGAAGCAGCCAAAACCTCCTTTTACATTCGTCATTCATATTCCTATTGGTTGACAAACACTCGCGATGGTGCATTATAACAATCGTGGGGAGAATTCCCGTTGGATCAACCACCGTTCTGATGCTAAATCCTGGCTGCGGGAACAAGAGGAAGAGCGACTGTCACAAGAACAACTTGAAAGACCAAACACACTGTGGGTCTTCGAGGCCCCTTCTGACGTCTATGTTAAGCTTGTATTCACCCGTCAACCGCTGATGGGAACAGGGCCCTTGCCGGACTGGCTGCGCGCATTGGCACACGGGCTCCGCGGCCCAGTGGTGTGTTTGAACACCTACCAAGACAACCTTTGCCTCTGGAGATGCCTCGCCGCTCATCAAGGGACCAGACCAGACTGAAGCACCCAAAAGGCCCGCGAGCTGGCGAAGAGTTTCTTCCAGCTTGAAACCCTTCCGTATGACTGTCCAGAAACTTCACTTGAAGAGCTTGACAAAGTCGAACAACACTTCAACCGCGATAAGCCCGTTTCGGATTGGTTGGGGATTCGCATTTATGAACCCGAAAAACAAAGTGACGAAATAGTTTGAGCGCCTGCCGAAATCCCAACTCAAAACTCACAAACATTCTCACAATCGGTGTGTACGAAGGACACGCGTTTGTTGTGAAGAATATTGAAAGTTTGGGGCAAAACTACATTTGTCCACACTGTCGAACAAGATCCACGAAGGCGTCCAATCTGCAACGACACATCGCAACCTGTTCCCGAGGAGAAACGGTGGTGGTCTGTCCCAATCAAAAAATCGAAAAACCCCAAACCTCGTTTGAGAAGGCTTCCTTCCCCCAATCAAACGCCTCACCCAAATCGATCCGTTGGGTCGAAAGACAAGCTCGCCAAAGAGGAATTCACCTTCATCATGCCCAATGTGGGCACGGAGGGGAGCCATATGTCTTGGGTCATTCAGTTGATGGACTCCACATCGGGAGCAAAACAGTTTTCCAGTACCACGGGTGCTACTGGCATGGGTGCCCTCGTTGTTTCCCCGACCGCGGCACCAAAATAACAATTGCGGGGATATCCCGAGTAGAGCTGTGCCAAGCAACCCACAAACGAACACATAAACTTCGGGAAGCGGGATTCGTGGTTGTAGAAACGTGGGCATGCCAAGTCAAACAAACACAAGAAGCTCTTCCCCCTGCTTTAACAAGAACTTACTCACACGCAATCATCTTCGACTTTAAGGCATATGGTGACAAAACAAAGAAGAAGGATCCAACACCCACAATTCACATTCAAAACGTTCACAAATCAATCTGCTCCTCAATCGGGGACACACTTGACCGCGACCCCGAACATATCTGTGAAATTGACCCAAAGGAGCTGATCCGCAGGTTTGTGGAAGAGGTTGTACGGTGGGGAAAAAGAATCAGGGAATAAGTCACAAAGGTTTTCCTCCCAGAAACTTTCCATTTGCTTCCCAAAAAAACAACAAGCTTTGGATGCGGAGTGGTGTAATGATGTGCCCGTGCTTGGCTTCAACTCTGGTCGCTACGATTTGAATCTTATAAAAGAGCATTTGGCGGGCTTACTCGCCAAAACATCAAAATACGTGAAAGTGGCCAAAGATGCAAACTTCTTCGCTTCCTCGACGTAATAAACTATTTGGGACCAGGAACCAGCTATGACAGTTGGGTGAAGTCTTATGGTTGTGAGGACACCAGGTCATGGTTTCCATATGAGTGGTTTGACAGTCCAGACAAGCTCGATTATCCCGGTTTGCTAGACCACCCCAAGTTGTATTCATCTCTGAGGGAAGAGTGGGTGTTGACGCCGGAGGAATGGAGAGGTTGTGTTCGTCTGTTCGAACAAAAGGGAATGAAGACCTTTGCAGACTGGCTGCGTTACTACAACAATCTGGATAATGCGCCGGGTCTCGAAGCGTTGGGCAAAATGCGGGCAATTTAGACTGAAAAGAGAATCCACATTCTGAAAGACGCGGTCAGCATTCCAGGAGTCAGTCTTCATTATCTTCCGCAAGGGGCGACTGAGCGTGGAGCAGAGTTGTGGAGCCCCTGCAAAGAGGATTATGACATGTTGAAAGGAGCGGTAGTTGGTGCCCCAAACCTTGTGTTCACCCGCCACCACGAAGTCGGAGTCACACAAATAAGGTCCGACCAAGTTGACGAACCCAAACCTTGTGGAAAAATCTTGGGCTACGATGCCAATGCATTGTATTTGTCAACAATGCTTCAAGACATGGCCTGCGGAAAGGAAACCATGATTCATGTCCCCGAAGAGCAGACTGCCAGAGGAGTTGCCAGGTTTGTTCGAAGTCTGTAGGAGGGGCAGTGGTTTGGTTTCGCAGAAGTTGATTTGAAATTGCCAGAGGCGCTGATCCCCAAGTTCGAGGAGATGTGCCCCCTCTTCATCAACAAGCAGGTGCCTCAGGAAGCAGTGCCGGATCACATGGTGGATTATCTGCAGCGCACCGGCAGAAACCGTGGGGATGGGAGATAGTTGGTGGGCGCTCCGTCTGCCGGAAAAATGTTGGTTTACGCTCCACTCCTCCGTTGGTACATCAAACACGGAGTGGAGATCACAGCAGTTCACCAAACAATCAATTACCAACCGAAAAAGATCTTCACCTGGTTTGTGGAACAGGTAACTGAGGCCCGCCGAACAGGGGACACAGACAAAAGCAAGGCGCTGTTGGCAGATGTGTTCAAACTCTTGGGCAACAGTACATATGGAAAGATGATTGAAGCTGTGGAGCGCCAAACAAACACCATCTTCACGAAGGACGAAAAGGTTGTCGACAGAGCGTTGCAAAGCGCTTTCTTCTCAGATCTCGAGGAAATCGGGGGCGCGTACGAGCTGGAAAGCTGGAAGCTGGAGATCAAAATCTGAAGGCCGTTTCAGGTTGGCAACGCGGTATACCAGTTGGCCAAACTCCGAATGCTCGAGTTTGACTATGATCTCGTGTACAAGTTCGTGGACCGCCGCCACTTCGAGTTGATCCAGATGGACACAGACAGTAACTACATGGCAATCTCTTGTGAAAAGTTGGAAGACATTGTGAAACCAGAGATGAGAGCCCAATTTGAGGCAGAAAAAAATCAGTGGCTCGCGTGGGACAAGTGGAGCAGCCGCACCCCAGGATTGTCCAAGCTGCAGTGTGAGGGCCACCGAATGATCGCGCTCTGCTCGAAGTGTTTCTTCGTGGACGCCGATGGGGGCAAAAGCAAGTTCAGCACGAAATGGATGAACCAGAGGCAAAACAAAGGCACTTGGGAGCGATTTAAAGCGGCACTCGAGGGACACAAAGACATGGCGACAAACAGAGGCTTTCGCGTGAGAGAGGGAAGGATGGTGACTTACGTGCAGAAGAAGCTGGACCTGAGCGCTTTCTATGACAAGAGATGGGTGTTGCCAGATGGAATTCACACCGAACCCATCGAATATCACATCTAACCTGGCCTGACAGGAGGGAGCTTGGCATTCGGAGGAATTACCATCAACTCTTCCCGAAAAAAGCTGCGTTTTGGCCCAGGGTCAGCAAGCCAGTACATGACAAGTTGGCCGGGTTTCACCATGACCCTGTCAACGTCAAATGGTTGAATGGTCAGCGGTTCTCAAACAAGATGGACGTGTGCAACTTGCTCTCCTGCTAGCCACCGGTGTATTGGCGATTATGTAGAAAAGACTTTAATAAGTCCATTGAAGGTGTCTTATCAGCCATTAGTTTTAAGAATAAACTATCATATCTTATGGGTGATTTCAATATTAACCTCCTTAACTCTCATTCCCATCAACCCACTAACGAGTTCCTCAATCTTATGACATCTAATTGCCTCTTTCCTCTGATCTCTAAACCCACCCGTATAACCTCCTCATCCGCAACTTTGATTGATAATATATATACAAACAATCTTGAACTTAGCATGCACAGTGGTATTCTTTATACTGATCTATCTGATCATCTTCGAGTTTTCCAGGTCACTAACTTGAAATTATCTCTTGAGCCACCATGCCAAAAGAGACTCACGCATTTTATTAACCCTGCAACAGTGTCAGTATTTAAGTCCAAACTGGAAGATACTGATTGGTCTCTAGTCTATACTGCCAATTCGGTTAACGAGTCTTATGACAGATTCTCTAACCTTCTTACTTCTGCATATCGGAAGTCATTTCCCCTTAAACCCGCAGGTTCTGAATTCCGACGCCCTTCAAAACCTTGGTTTTCTCAAGGTCTTCTTGTGTCTTGTAAAAGGAAGAACGCTCTTTATAAACAATTCCAGTTAAATCCTACCACACTTAACAAGTCAAGATACAACAAATACCCGTAACAAATACAATTTTCTCATTAAACTTGCTAGGAAAAAATATTTTCATGATAAACTGCTCTCTGTTAGCTCGGACTTGAGGAAGACATGGACAGTTATTCAGCAGGTTATTTCTAAAAAGAAACCTGACTTACATTTTAGTCACATGAAAGATAACACTGGACCATACTCAGATCCAATTCGGATAGCTACACAGTTTAATAATTTTTTTGCAAATATAGGTCCTTCTCAGGCAAATCCCATCCCACTCTCTCAGTCTACCCACAGAGATTTTTTGATTGGCCATTATACAATTGTTTCTACATTACTTCAACCTCTCCAACAGAGGTTGCTAATATAGTTTACTCCTAACAGGGGTCTATCTAATTCTGGAGTGTTTTTTTAATTCTGGAGTAAAAATTACACGGTTATTAACCTAAACATACGCTTTTTAAGGTTATTAATCTGGTTTGGCGATACTTTACGACTATTAATCGTGAAGAACGTGTTCTGCGATTAATAATCGTGTACTTTACGGTTAATAATCGTAAAATTCACGATTATTAATCGTGTTTGGAAGATTATACGATTAATAATCGTAGAACGCGCGATTATTAATCGCATCTGACAGGCAAACACGGTTAATAATCGTATGTTACCGATCTCGGTCACAACAAACAGTGAAGCCAGATTTGATTTGACCGGCCGCCATTACGAAAAATTTTTCAAAGTTAAGCACTACTCTCGCCGGGGCTGGCTTTGATATAAATATTACACAAATGAACCCTTGAGGTGGTTAAATTTCTCAAAATTTTTGTTTTTATGGGGTTAGTCAGTTCGCGAATGATATTTTCCTCGGTTTTCACTCTTCGGCGAACGCCAACGCGAGACGTTGGCCGGATTAACAACAAACTCACCAGCGCGACCGATGATGTGAAATAAAACTTTGACAACGATAATTAGGTCAACGAGGCCGTCTAGTCAAATCGTTTGCAATCAACCACGGAAAAAGAGAATTGATTTATTTAACACAGCCTGTATCTGGCTGCTCAAAGTGGTCTCTATTCTTACGTTGCCCGCCGTCTTGATTCCATAGTGATCAAAAGGAAAGCTCGCTGTCAAAATTTACCCAATCACAGGGAAGCAAAGCCCTCCCCGTCCCCGTTTCCCGTTTCAAAAAACCTAGCTAAGGCCCTGTATGCCAAAACTGCCGTGATATCGACATGACAAAATTTAGGCCTTTGTGGGTTGTATAATCGTAATATTTCCTCGTGAATGTCCTCGATTCTCACCTTGTTTAGAGCATTACCGTACTTTAGAAATATAGCTAGAACACACAACTGGGTTGGGTGGAAACTGAGTTTTGACATTTACCTCTGTGATTGGGTAAATTTTGACAGCGAGCTTTCTAAATCAAGACGGCGGGCAACGTAATAATAAGAAACCACTTTGAGCAGCCAGATACAGGCTATCTATTTGCCGGGTGCTGGAACTCTTTTCTCAAACTCAAACTCAGAATCAGAGATGGCTTCACCTCTGCATCAAGCCGATCAAGAACTATTCACTTCAGTGAAAATCACAAACATTTTGTTGAGTTCTCTCTCAGGTTTTTTTTGTTTCTGAAGCTGAATCAAGCTGACTCTGTGGCCATCTTTAATACACGACACGGCGAGTATACGGTATTTCCCGGCTGAATTTTTCGAGAGAGTCATCGTGACAACAAGAACCAACTTTCATCAATATCAGTTGAAAACAACGATGCGGTTTATTTACAAGGACTAAACGCCACTTGGAGATTGCTTTACACACCAGCCTCAGGCTTGCGAATGCAAACCAGCGAAGACAGATCATCGATAGCTCTTAAAATAACGGAATCACAACAACGTCAGTCAATGAATGAAATTGAAAGAGCAGTGTTTAAAGACCTTGTAAACAAGTTTTTGAGACATGAGTGACACATGGATTGTGACGCCTTGAAAAGTACTTGCAAGTTACGCTGGTTTCGGAGGTAAGCCCATTTTCTGGTAAATGCGATAAAATAATCTAGCTATCAAGTACATTCATGTCAATGTTGAATGGTGTTTTAGGGAAATAACACGCATGGAAATCCATCCCACTTTAAAAATTTAATCTTCTACTATGACAGGCCTGTTTTTCCCGCGTAATAAAAATTTTGGCGCCAAAACAAGTCAAGACATCCGACAAGGTAAATCAAGACTTATAACTACTCAAAGAAAAAACCTTTTAAAATTTGCAACCTTCCCCATGAAAGTTTTATTCGTTTCAGCAGATAGTTTGATTTTTTTTTGTAAACAAAGAAAGGAGTCGCTGACAGACTCTGAAAAAATTCAGCATTGACGCTTCTTCGCACTCACGACTCACTGCGGTTTCAATACTGCTACACGGACTAGTGAAAATGTGCGACTTAAGACTTATTCCTATTTGAGAGGAATTTTTTCTTATTTACAAAGATAGCTTCGATTTTCCTGAAGCGCTCATATTTACAGCAGATTCGGAGCGGCTGGTAACAGCCAATTCTCGCACAGTGTTGCGTGACGGCTTTGATTCCGAGAATTTTCGACTAAATTTGCATAGTGCATTCTCGTAGTATATAACACACACTAAAAAAATCACACAGAGAATACACTTCTCTCCCAGACGTGTGTCTTCGGTTTTATTCCGTGTTCTCTTTGAGGTATATTTTTCCAAAGACCATGCAAAGAGTCGGCGCGTATACTTGCGGATCCGATCGATCGACAGCGTTTTGTTTTCGCATTTGGCCGCGTGTTTCAAAACCACATGAAAAACCTTCATATCGATAAATTTTATCTGTCATGTAGGCGTTAGTTTTCGACTTCATTTAACCATTTTGTTTGACCCGCTGGATTCCCTTTGAAGGTAAAATTTTCGCTTCCGAAGTTTTCTACTTTGTATGACCGTGTTGCTGCCTTGACGACCGGCTTTATAACAATGGACTCAGAGAGTCGGCTACTTTCCAAGTTAGACTATTTGAAAGGCTGCTAACGGGATAAGTAAGGCGAACATAATTACAATTATTAATCGTACTATGCACCCCGTCTCAGAATTTTGAGAAGAGCGGATATGAAAGAGTCGACCGTTAGCTTAAATCCTGAAACTTCGTGTCTAGGTGTCGGTCAAGTTTCTTTTCAACATGATCGGCAACATACGATTATTAACCACGTTTGCCTGTTAGACGCGGTTAATAATCGCGCGTTCTACGATTATTAACCGTAGAATCTTCCACACACGATTAATAATCGTGAATTTTACGATTATTAACTGTAAAGTACACGATTACTAATCGCAGAACACGTTAGCTCCAGTAAACCTCGAGCAACCGATTTATGAAATTACGCCTGCGCATGTATTTACAAGTCGCTTAACTTTTGTCATTCGTGAATGAAAACAAATTCGCAAACACCACTAGTATTATCTTATGAACTGGTGCATTCTAGGGTCTATTAAAGTGTGTAGATAAAACAGCTTTCGCAGTGCCTGATAATTTCCCGCTGGTTTCATGATGCACGACGTGCACTATTGTTGATTTCTCACTTTGTGATCTTTTCCAACATTTTGACTGCATGAAAACTTTAATAAGACGTAGAGATTTTATCAGTTACAACACGATATCGTTTTCAAATGACTTTTTTTTCCACAATACACTTAGTATTGCAACGTATTCACGACCGAATCTTTCGACTAAAAGACAAGCAATTAAGTTTTCAATTTTTCAAGTTCGCATCACAGTGTTTAAGGATCAAACTATAAGATTCATGTGGGAGTTTTGAAATGGATTAAAATAAGGGCATATAGCCACTGTGTTAAATAAACCCATTATCTTTTTCCGTGGTTGTTTGTAAAATATTTGACTAGACGGCCTCGTTCAGCTAATTATCGTTCTCAAAGTTTTACAAACGTTTCACATCATCGCTCGCGCTGGGGAGTTTGTTGTTAATCGAAGTTCTCGCGTTGGCGTTCGAAGAAGAGTGAAAATCGAGGAAAATATCATTCGCGAACTGACTAACCCCATAAAAACAAAAATCAAGAGAAATTTAACCACCTTAAGGGCTCATTTGTGTAATATCTATATCAAAGCCAGCCCCGGCGAGAGTAGCGCTTAACTTTGAAAAATTTCTCGTCGGTCAAATCAAATCTGTCTTCAACTGTTTGTTGTGACCGAGATCGGTAACGTACGATTATTAACCGTGTTTGTCTGTCAGATGCGATTAATAATCGCGCGTTCTACGATTATTAATCGTATAATCTTCCAAACACGATTAATAATCGTGAATTTTACGATTATTAACTGTAAAGTACACGATTATTAATCGCAGAACACGTAAGCTCCAGTTAACCTCGTGCAACCGATTTATGTAATTTTACGCCTGTGTTTACAAGTCGCTTAACTTTTGTCATTCGTGAATGAAAACAAATTCGCAACACTATTATCTTATGAACTGGTGCATTTTAGGGTTTAGGGTTCTTAGTGCCTGATATTTTCCCTCTGGTTTCTTGATGTACGACGTCCACCATTGTTGATTTCTCACTTTGTGATTTTTTCCCACATTTTGACTGCATGAAAACTTTAATAAGACTTAGAGATTTTATCAGTTACAACACGATATCGTTTTCAAATCACTTGTTTTCCAGAATACGCTTACTATTGCGGCGTATTCACGAGCGAATCTTTCGACTAAAAGACAACCAATTAAGTTTTCAATTTTTCAAGTTCGCATCTTGTCAATTTCACGGTGTTAGGATCAAACTATAAGATTAATTTGGGAGTTTTGAAATGGATTAAAATAAGGGCATATAGCTACTGTGTTAAATAAATCAATTCTCTTTTTCCGTGGTTGATTGCAAACGATTTGACTAGACGGCCTCGTTGACCTAATTATCGTTGTCAAAGTTTTATTTCACATCATCGGTCGCGCTGGTGAGTTTGTTGTTAATCCGGCCAACTTCTCGCGTTGGCGTTCGCCGCAGAGTGAAAACCGAGGAAAATATCATTCGCGAACTGACTAACCCCATAAAAACAAAAATTTTGAGAAATTTAACCACCTCAAGGGTTCATTTGTGTAATATTTATATCAAAGCCAGCCCCGGCGAGAGTAGTGCTTAACTTTGAAAATTTTCTCGTAATGGCGGCCGGTCAAATCAAATCTGTCTTCACTGTTTGTTGTGACCGAGATCGGTAACATACGATTATTAACCGTGTTTGCCTGTCAGATGCGATTAATAATCGCGCGTTCTACGATTATTAATCGTATAATCTTCCAAACACGATTAATAATCGTGAATTTTACGATTATTAACCGTAAAGTACACGATTATTAATCGCAGAACACGTTCTTCACGATTAATAGTCGAAAAGTATCGCAAAACCAGATTAATAACCTTAAAAAGCGTATGTTTAGGTTAATAACCGTGTAATTTTTACTCCAGAATTAAAAAAAAACACTCCAGAATTAGATATACCCCTGTTTCCCTAAAAAATAGCAGGTGTGAGGGTTTCGATGGTCTTTGTATCTCCCCTATAAAAGAGACTATTGATTTAATAGCTGTGCCTTTCTCACATCTGTAATCTGTCATTCTCCCATGGTGTCGTCCCCACACAGCTCAAGATAGCTAAGATCCTCCCTGTCTTCCAATGTGATGACCCTTCTTCGTTTTCCAACTATAGGCCTATTTCCATCCTTCCCTGTCTTTCTAAGTTTTTGAGAAATTCTTTTACAATAGACTGTTTGGATTTCTTGAAAAATTTAACATCCTTAACCACTACCAATATGGCTTCAGACCACGTCACTCTACCACTATGGCTATTCTTGAATTTGTTAACAATGTTTATGAAGGCTTTGAAAATAATGAATGCACTGTTGGAATTTTCTTAGACCTTAAGAAGGCATTTGATACGGTCAACCATCAGACAATTATTGATAAATTAAGCTTTTATGATATTCGTGGTACTCTTTTAGCCTGGCTTACTAGTTATTTGACTGATAGGCAGCAATATGTTATGGTCAATGGTCATGTGTCTCCTAATAAAACAGTCAAGTGTGGAGTCCCTCAAGGTTCAGTCCTTGGCCCTCTTCTTTGCCTCTTATATATTAATGATCTTTTCCACTCCTCGGAGTATCTCTCGTTTATTCTCTTTGCAGACGACACTAATATTTTTTTTCGTCATAAAGACTTGGCTACTTTAGCAAACATTGTTAATCAAGAGCTCTCTTACGTCTCTTCTCGGTTTAATGCAAACAAGCTTACTGTCCACCCCGACAAGTCGAAACTCATCATCTTCCATCCACGCCGTAAACAGATTGATCTCTCTGAAGTTAACATCTATATAAATAACACTCTTGTAACCCGGGTAGAGAAATACACATTTCTCGGAATCATTATTCAATGGAAACATCATATTACTACTGTCTGTGATAAGGTTGCTAAGGTTATTAGAATTTTACACATGTCAAGACGATGTCTACCCTCGGATACCCTTAAAACCTTATATAATTCTCTTTTTTTACCGTACATCAATTACTGTAATTTGATTTGGGCGTCCAAATTCGATTCTTACCTCGAACCACTTTTTATACTACAAAAGAAAGCCATTCGCATTATTAGACTTTCCCCTCCACGAACACATTCTAAGCCTCTCTTTTCCAAGCTTAATATTCTTCCACTTCACTTGCTCTATAAATTCCATGTCTCTGGAAAAGTTAAGCTTATATCTCGTCGTGATTTGGTAAGCACAGAGGAAACGCTTACTGGATTCTTTCAGAAGCGTTAAAAACTTGTGGATCTCCGGACTTTTAATGATGTCTTTCGATCACCAGGCGGGAAGGCAAACCGATAATACAGTTTATAATAATAAGTATCGATCCACAGCTCCAGCACTCACGTAATTTTTTTATCCGATGAGCTTAATCGATGTTTTAACCGCCAAATTTATAGTCTACGTCACACTATCAAACAATCCTTTCTACCCGTCAATCATTTCACGTCCAGTTTTAGTTTTACTCTTCACGAATGTTCACATAATTCACGTATGAATATTAATACGGTATGCATACAAATGAGCTTAACTTCATGAAGGGCTGGGGGCATAAACTACCTATGTGGAATTTTTCGGCCGGTTTTTATTTCGCTTGGATTTGTGCAAATTTTTGCATGTGACCTGCATTTTGATTAAAAAACATTGTCCCGTATTTTTTTTCACTGATTTCTTTTTCGTTTTCGAGAAATAACGTATGGAAAAAAAACACCTTAAACTCTACATAGACAGTTTATGCCCCCAGCCCTTCAATTTCTAGTCTGAACGACAAGAATCGAAATCCTCCAATCAACAACAGCCTAAGCGAGGATCGAAACGCACCAATCACGACCAGCCACGGTGCTTCTTATTCTCACACGCAACCAGTCGACACCATCGCCTGATGAAGACCAGCAGTATAGCGGTCGAAACGTCGCGATCCACATCTTCGTGACTCAATCGTGAGACAAAAGATTAACTCAGCTATCAGAGTTAAACGGATTTCCCATTTCTTCTGTTGAACAAACAGGTCTGACCGCCAAGTTCGTTTATTAAACAAAAAGGAAGGTGTTTTTGGTTTGTTACACAAAACAGGTGTTCCTCTTAGCTTAATGAACAAGAGACTTTTGCTTATTTCAACGAAAGTGACGGCCTTTTCTGCTTAATGAACGAAAGTTACACAGAAGTTAATGCCGACTAATTTTTACACACGAGTCGCCATTGCCTAAGAAATATAAAGCGGGAACACAAAGCTACCGATGGATAACTCTGCAAAAAATGTTTTTGTAGAAGTCTTTACTGCTCAGTCCTTCTACTGGGCAAGGAATAGGCATGGCCTTACATTTTCGAAGAGATAATTTTGCAAAAGTTCGCCCTCACCCACGTCGCACTGTCGAGACCGACGTTCTTGGCTTTGTGTTCATTCAAGGTGAGTTGCGTGGATGAACCCGCTCATGGCTTGAAATACAACAAAAAGATGAAAAGAAAAAAGAGGTGTAGGGATTCAGTAAATATTGGAGATTTTAAAACATAAAGCCTATTCATGGAAACTATGACAGTGCTCGAGTTATGACGATAAAAAACTGTTCAAAAATGTGCGTTCCGGTCCGTGCAACCAAATGATCATTTTCAGTCGCTGGAGTCACTCCGAAGCACTCGTTGAGCAAAAGCTGAGCATTACACAAAAAAGATGTCACTTTAATAAACAGCTGGAAACTTTCGCTTATTAAACGAAAGTGACAGGCTTTTCTGTTTACTAAACAAAAGCTACACAGAACTCAACGCCAGCTAATAGTTGTCTATGAATCACGATACTCAAAATTTTGTTTTCTGCACATGCCCAAACTTGGAAAGCTAATATTAAGAATCAGAGACAAAAGTGCACGAGGAGCTCCACCAGCAAACAGAGTTTTGGGCCGTTTTGGTTCTTTTTGGCTTAATTCTTCAGGCCAGAAAATGGCTCAACGAGCGTTCAGGAGCGAAAGGGTTAATAAACAAAATCGATGGTCACACCTGAATATTAAACAGAAGAAAAGGGAAATTTGTTTACTAGACAACGAAAATTGAGTCCGCAAACAATCTGAACCCTATTTTAAGCAATCATCTTGTAATTATACTTCTCACAGACTAATTAATGACTATAACGATCTTATTGAGACAAACACAATTAGTTTATGACCCACCTGACAACTGAGCGGACAAAATAAAAAACAATTGACAAGGTAAGGGTTTCAGTATGAACCAAGGTCATATATAATATGGGGTGCAACATTTTCAAATAGGTATCTTATCAGTTATGTGAAAGCAACACAAACGTTTGTGAATACATTCTAGGTAGAAAGCCTAAAAAGATGATGTCACAAAAAGCAGTAGACTGGAGTGTCTTGCTCTACCAGCTGAGCTGTCAGGCCAACTGGCAGCTCACCATTAGTACTATTCCCTTAGAAGACATTTAAGTGTACACATATTACATACTAGGTAATGTAAAACTTATTCAAGATATGATACACAAGCTATATCGATACACACATCACTTGACCATATTACATGTAATGACGTCAAGTCATTATGAAAACATCAATGCCACCCACATAGACCTGGAGTGGACTGCTTACATGTAGGTAGCTGGTCAAACATTTTTAGTTAAGTACTACTGTCCGTTTTGTTCAGTTAAGTTACTACTACATTTTGCGCACTATTTCTTACCATCTTCTTTTCTTCTTTCGGTTCTCACTACCACTACAGGGCCCTTTGGTCCATCACCAACAGCAGTATATGCCAAAACTTGAAATTCATATTCTGTAAACTCATCCAGTGCGGTAACAGTTTTGGTCAGAATTAAAGGATCGTCCAACTGCACAATGAATAATGAGTCAGTGGAGCCTCTGTGTTTGTAGAACAATTTAAATCCTTTGATAATTCCATTCTGGGAGTCTTCTGCTGGTAGCTGCCAAGCCATAACAATACTGGAAGAAGTGCTTGCAATCGCCATAAGGTCTCTTGGAGCCTTTGAAGGAACTACACACACAGATGAAGAACATGATTAAAAAATAGGTACCATAGGGTACTTGTGGGGGCTACCATTCACAAATGTGAAAGGTTTGATTTCGCTGTTACTTCATTCTTTATACTAGAAGTTATCGGAGGTTAGGGGCTGCGTTCAACACGTGATATGAAAATCTGTAATTTGCGAAATGTGAAATCGGTGACGATATTTGACCTTCGTCTATTAATTTCTGCCGAGAAAAATTGCTTTATGTCATAAAGTTTACGTGTTGGTTTACAGGGGAGCAGGGTTGGTGGTGATTCGAACATGTCTTGCACAGTCAGGATTGCACGGCCAGGGTTGTCCATTAAAAAAAATTCATCTGTTTGCGCGGTCGCCAAAAAATATTTAGCCATTCGCACGGCAAGAGAAAATTCTCACTCCTTTGAACGGCTGGAGTTCTCTACTTACGGCCTTTTGAACCAGCTGTTGCGCTGACAATTTTTGTGATCAAAATAAATTTTCTGCACCTCAGATGATTTTCAAGGTCAAAAGATTTTGGATCTTCCACAGCCTCCAAAAAATATAGCTCATTTATTTCGCCTTCGTTTTGGGTAGTTGCACTTCGAGCAAAATATAAATTTCGAAAAACATCGGCTGACATAATGCGCGTTGCATTACCATATGCAAATGAGTGGCGTGCAATTGCTTGTTTTGTGTTTTAAAAGCTAGAAGGTGTCTTCGCATCAATTGAATTCCAAAAATAATGGTCTAGTTTTGTTATTGAAGACTATTTGACGGTACTAAAACTGTCTCCTGTCACCTGTTGCTACGGATGGTAAGGATGAAAATGGACTGAAACTTCTTCAGAAATCATCAGAAATCATCAAAAAAGTTATTATGGTTAGCCCTTCCTGATAAAATCCATTTGATATCTTCGTCGTAGTTTTACAGAGGCATTTTGTTTATGAGTAAAGGCTCAAAGTAGTGATTTTTTGCACAGAAATGACCTAAAACAACAAAGTCGTCGTGACACTGCCCCTTTAAACTACAGATTTTCAGTTCGCAAGGCCGGTACAGATTTCATTTTGCAAATTGCAGATTTTCATTTCAAGAACTGCATATTTTCATTTCAGAAACTACAGATTTTTATTTCACAAAGCCGGTACAGACAGTCATTTCGGAAATTACAGATTTTCATTTGAAAAACTACAGAGGGGCTAGACCTCATTTCGCAAGCTATAGGTTTTCATTTCGCAAACTACAGATTTTCATTTTGCTCCATTTCGTTTCACAAAGAACAGTCAGCTTTTCAAACACTGGATCACAATCTGACCTGCAGTGCAAACTAAATGGTTATGAAGACAGGAAAGAATCACCAATCCACTTGGTAGAAGATGACTTAACCTTGCTGCAAAACAATCACTGCTGCCTTTAATTCTGCCAAGATTCGTGCTCTGAATGCTGTGATCAGTCGAGGAAGTAATTCTGCCCAAAGGCATTATAAATTTTACTGATTACTTTAGACATGTTGCTTACAAACGAAAACATAAGGAGAAAATTCGACTACATTCGACAGTAATGATGCAATCCTTTTGTCTGATTGGTTTCATTATTCCCAAGGGACATCATGTGATGTGTTATGGACGGACAAATTCAATGACTATATATAGTGTGAGCTACCACAGGTAGCCCACACAAAAATGTATTGATCGACATACAACAAAGTTTTGTTACACCATGTGATAGAATATTCTGACATAACAGTCCTAGGGGTAATATTCACGTGATCATAAGTCACTTGCATCCGGACCATTTTGACTCGTCAGAAAAGGATGGTTTTCATAAGCCACATCTTGGTTTAATGTAGGGCCATGCTTATTGATAAAAGGATTTCCTTCACTGGGCTTTGATCTCAGTGCTCCAACATAGCCAGCACTTGGGAAAGGAATGAAACAAAATGGAACAAAACAAAATGAAAATCTGTAGTTTTCAAAATTTAAATTTGTAGTTAGCAAAATTGAAAATGTGTACCTTGCAAAGTGAAAACCAGATTCTGTAGTTTGCAAAATGGTGATGATATTTGACCCTCGTCTATTAATTTCTGAAGAGAAAATGGTAAGGTCCGTTCTTAAAATAATAAATATCCCATTTACTGAGATTGTGCCACATAGCCTGTACGTTTATTTGAGTAAATACCCCTAGTTTTTCGGTTATACGGCGCACTCGGCTATAAGACGCACCCCCGACTCAGCAACTCAACTGTATCAATTTTTCTAACAGAAAATTTCCGTAAAACACTTGGTTTTAACACGCACCATAAACTGGGAAGGTACATCAGAAGGAAATACACATGGAGCAACAACGAACTTGAAATGAACACGAGCGAAAAATTTTTGCATAAACAGAGTCAAAAAAGTAGAGGGAACAGATTTTATCAAGTTTATTTCCTTGTAACCTACCAAATAACTTTGTTAAGTAAATAACTTTATAAACAAAGCAAAAAAACGTTGCATCTTGATTCTATTCAAGCGAAATTGTGACTTGCACGCGCAAATAAGTGCAGGCCTGTAGGTGCTTTTGAAGGAACTCTAAGCAGTGATGAAGAAGACAGACAATGAAAAAATTAGTACACAAACGCATGTCCCCATAGGGAGGTCTGGAAATTATCTAATTGTAAGACAGTCAGCAAATTTTCAGATATTGCCAAACAAAATTCCTTAGGAACGCTACGCGACCACGATATGCTCTAAAGAAATGAGTGAATACTTAATAATAAACAAGACAACGACTCAAGGTGGTGTTATTGAGGGGCACACTGCCTTGTGGTGGGTCAGTCAATGGGACTTCCAATTTGCGTGACAAAAACAACCACTTATTTCCCAACTACTGCGAGCTGAATGCTAGACAGCACGTGCTGGATCGGACAAGAGTATTGCTTAGCAGGCGGTAAACAAAAGTAAAAAGTGCGAACAAACTTGGGGGAAGTCGTTGCGCAGACCATACCACGCAGGAGTGACCCTAGTTTATTAACAGGAAGGAATGCAAACAACCCATCTCCAAAATAATGGGAGGGTGAGAGGGAAAAAAACGTTTCACAATTAATTGACAGCAGCTACCGATTGCTCTGCACAACAGAACTGCAAATTGAACCTTGCGCCGTTTTCTTTGGTTTTTAAGGCTAGACAATGTCTGCTTACTTTGCTAGTAGATTAAGTTGTATTATACAGCCGCTTGGTTTTACTTTAGTTACACAACCACTGGGATGCAGCCACGCAGGAACCTACACATGTGTAGTTCCCCAGAAAATTACGAACAGCAGTTGTTGAAAAAATGTGACGATTTGTAAGGCCTATAAGTTTTCCTTTGTATTACACTTAAGTTACATGTATCTGTTGATCAAAACTGTTAAGTATACAGTGGAACCCCGCTCTATGGACACCCGCTTAATACCGACACTCGCTTATAACGGACAGTTGTCTTTGTCCCAACTACTAAAAAGATCTCATATTTTCTCTTAAATATATTATTAGCCTGCTATACAGACACCCAGATAATATGGACACGTTAGCATGTCCCTTTGGTGTCCGTATTAAGGACGATGCCTCCTAATACGAAGATATTTTTTCGCGGATTATCACTATGCTAAAATGTAGATGTTGGTAAGGGCTAACGTAAATTGAAAGGAAAATTGGGATAACCATGCATTTTTCTGATATAGTTGAGTCCAAACCTGCAAACAATAGAAACTTAGTACTTTTTTTTTCGAAAAAAAGAAAATAAATATTTCTCCGAACATTTCCTTAGAATTCCCGTTTACATATGCCAAGGCAACAACAAACCACAAGCTTTGAAACACATAACCACTGGTGATATAAAAACTACTTTTTATGTGGTATTTATTACAAAATCATAGCATTGGAGGCATTTTTGGCCCTGACTGCTCTCTTTAGATGAGCAAAAACACAGGCTAAATATATTTTGCGAGATACGAGAAAATTACCATGTGTTGAGTAGGCTTACCAATTTCGTTTTGTAAGGTAAAAAGTGGGGGTCACCATGCGTTTTTTAGAGCTATATCTGTTATTTTCTACTTTTAAGGGCTCGAGACAATTTTTTCTCTACCCCCTCCCTAGTAAGTTAAATATTTGCATATATTTTCCTTGGGCATGCTGGGACATCCGGTATGGCGACGCATGCTGGAACAAAAAGTTTTCTTCATACTTCGGGAATTAGAGGACATTTTTTCAATGAAGATGGCTTTGAATGCTAAGAGCAAATTCGAAGACGTTTTGAGATGTGCATTTTGCGTAAATTTCAAAGTTTTTTTCCAGTATAACTTGCCCTTTTAGGCTCTGGCGAAGTGGAAGACAAACACGTACATAAGATCACGTTTTGTAGTTTTGTCAATTACTTTCGCAGTTGTTTCTTGTGGTTGTGTTATCTTTCTGGAAGGAGTTTTGAAATGCATAAAAACTCCGCAGTTTGAGAGCCAGTATTCGTGAATTCTTGCTTCTGATTTTCGTAGTCCGGTATTCAGGCAAATTAAGTTCAAGCTTTTCATCAGTTACGAAGGTAAGACATCGTGTTATGTAAAATCTTACGATCGATGAAAACATTTTTCTTTTTGTTATTGTTGAAACAACAATAAAATAAAAGAATAAAACCGAAACAGATTTGTTGTGTATTAAACCGTTATGTGTAGCACATAACTTTTTTAAGCGATTGCTTTGAATCACTTTATACAGCGATATGTTTTGATTAAGATTGAGTCTTATATTATGATCTTCCCTACATTTGCTTTTCCGTGATTCAGCGTAATTTCATAAAACACACCACAACAGCGCTTTCATTTACGGGTTTTTGGTGTACACAGCCTGTTGCCAAACCTATAAAACCGCTAAATCAAGAGCTTACAGAAAAAATACGGTAACTATCAAAACAAACAATCCTCTGAGGAAATCGCGCGAGTAATCGCGCGAGACAAGATGGTTGCGTGGTGCGCAGAACGAATGCGCCCTAACAATAGGAGGCACCGTCCTTAACTGGCTTCCACTGTAGCACAACTTTACACATAAATATGTTGTAGGTCAAAATGAAATTCTGGTGAAAATGATTTTAACCTAGGTCAAAATGAAACTCCTTTGTCTTCTAAGCCTAATTATTCATCAGATGAATCATGAATAATTAGGGTTAACAGACAAAGGAATTATTTTCATTTTGACATAGGTTAAAATTACTTTGACCTGAATTTCATCTTGACCTACAACATTATACATGTATATCTTATCAGTATGGGTTACATCAGGCTGAGAAAAATTAAGGATTAATATTACCTGTGTTTTGAGAAGTTGCTGAGACTGCACGAGGGCAATTTTTAGCAACTTCTAAAAACATGAATGATATTAATCTATAATACATAACAACAATTAATTGCAATAACATGTTTATAATGTCAAGGGCAAAATTTTCTTTCGTTAACTCTTTCAAGAGGCGTGGAAAAACAGTCAGCCAAGTAGATAAAAATACTCATTTGCTTGCGAGCAAAACAAATAAGCAGTTGAACCACTTCTTTCCCTCCAAAACAAGTATAGTGATCCTGTTTGTTATTTACATCCAGTTGAGAGATCATATACAAGTTTCATTTCCAAATAAAGGAAACAACGATTAAACCAAAAGTTAAGCTTCAATTTATTTCATTCACCTGTGCTGTAGATGATTTTTCACCACTTGAAAGTATGCATCTACTTGAAAACATGCATCCAAATATAAAAATAGCAAACGGTTTGTCCACTATTTTCTATAATATCTTTTCTAGGTAGCACTTGATCTTTCAGCTTTTTTTAATGAATACAACCCAAATAAAAAGAAAAACTTTCAAGGAGATGAAGAAGTTGTTGTGCTCAAAATGAAGAAACCAACTGAATAAGGGGCACCCAATGGCGAGTTTCGTCAGATATCTGTTCAGTGGAGGGTAGCTAGTTCACCTTAGGCTTTCAGTATCGATTAAAGAGTGGACTAGGATTTCTTAACCGAAACGTGGCCTAAAAGATTTGCAATGTGGAAATCATAGCCCCTGAGGATTTGGGAAAGGTTGTAATTGCTCTTTTTGGCAGTCAAAAACGTCAGCTAGCATTTTTGGAAAGAAAATAGTTCCCTAGAAAGTTCTTGGAAAGTTCATTTCAGCTAGGATTTTCTCAAAGGAAAAATTTGTTCCCTAAACTTTTTGGGCAATTAAAATCTAAGGAATCCGAAAAGATCAAATTTTTCTAAGTAACCAAAAATTCACTTTCAAGAGACTTCAAACACCATAAGGTGCTTAAAACTGCCTTTCTACAGCTTTTGATTGATTTGGTTCGTTGGGTGCCCCTGCTGAATGTGAAAGCAATGTGTTCAGCCAATCACAGGTGAGTATTTCCGGTGCTCGACCAATCAGGAGCAAGTAATTTTGCCCTCTTCAGAGGCAAAGGAAAGGAAAAATGCCCTCTTATACGACCAATCAGCATTCAGTAATTTAGCCATCTTAATGTTATAAGACACTTAATGTGCAGCAAAGCATGATATTCTTACAAGTCATTTCAAAATGGGAGGGACAAACCAAAATTCCCCTGTTAGAGTAAATACAGTATACTACATGAAAAGAGTTGTGCTAAAACCAATCTCTGATCTCTTACCATCTTCCTTTGTCCTCACCACCTTATGCACGCTCTTCGGTCCATCTCCAAAATCGTTGAAGGCCTGTACTTCAAATTCATATTCTGTGTACTTAAGAAGCTTTGTCACAGTAGTCTCAGTAGCTGCTGAACTGTAAATGGTCAGATTGGTTGAAAAGATTTGAGAGCCTTGCTTTCTGTAAAAGACCTTATATCCTGTGATTTTCCTTTTTGATGGTGGTTGCAAAGAGACAATGACACTGGTAGAGGTTTCTGCAGTCACACTGAAGTTGTTAGGTGCCTGATAGGGAACTGCAACAAAAAATACCCAGTTACACTGGTAACCAGTGAAGCTGTCATATGTGACAAAATATAATATAGCAAACAAAATTGATACTTGAAATGGAGTCAACATGGAGTGTCCATTAAAGGTTATAACATGGGTTTGTTTCAGTTAGGAAGTTATAACATTGCCTGGATACAACCTAATGTGACTTTTGTCGTGCCTGGTGAAACACTCCTTTATGGCTAAGAATGGCCATCTTGCCACAACTAATGTTTTGTACGCTCTTGTCTTAGCCCACACTTTGGGTCTATGTTTGTTGATTTGTTTTGTTCATGAGTAGGCTGGAATGTTGTGCAGCTGTAATAAAGCCTTCAGGTTTTTCCTTCTCTCACTGATGGGTTCAGCAGTTTCAGCATCAGATTATACCCAATCATGATCTCAGCCTCTCCACCACTGGCCACCAGCCCAGTGCCTGAGTGCAATCAAAGTATACGAAAGCTTAAAAAGCGAGGAGCGGAGAGTTGTTTTGCATAAGGAGGTCGACTGCAACCACAAACTTACTCCGAACTTACACTGTCTAACATGTTTTTACACTTGCATGTATTAATAAAGTTACAAGCTTCTCAAGTATACCAAGGTTTTGTAATACATTTGGTGTTACATGATCAACCTGGATGCTAATAAACACATCAGGTACGATTATTGAACATGTCGCAGGGACGCTGTTTGCTCAAGAAGAGATAAGTTTCATAACTCTCGAAAAGAGTAGGAGACAGTTTCTGGCGTCGTGGTCTATCTCTCTTTTATCTGGCATTTATGTATCAGTTGGGTGGGTCGGTGAGATCAAATATGGACTGATGAAGAATTATAAACCGCCATGATACTATGTAATATGTGTGGTATATAAACCATTACCATTACCAATTACCATTAATGTGTGTTCGGTAATTCAACAGGAAGTTGGTTCACACTACTAAACATAATTATTCTTGTTTTCAGTAGTCAATACAACACAGTTTAGTTGGTATGCAATCATAGAGTAAAACTTTATCCAATAATCTAATCAACATGAAGGGTAACTTCTTTACACTCTGGGGATACAGTTAGTGTGGACATTTTTGACAAGAGCACGATTACTGGTGGATCACATGTGCGGCCTAAAAGAGAGTACACTGATAAAGTTTAAGTTATACATTATCATACTTTGGATGAGCCCAAAGAGTACAAAATAAAAGTATTTTAGAAATCAAAGACACAAGGAAAAACTTGTATGCAGTGAAATTATATTCAGTCCTGTTATTATTGAACAAGAGGTGACATAACAGCAAATTATGGACATAACAGAAATTAATTATCACCAGTATTGATAACTTGCTCTAACTTTTTCTTCTTTTAAATGTTAATGTTGTTAGATATTAATTTTGCCAAAGTCAAGTGAAAGCAGTAAAATAATCATTGCAAATTTTCAATTCCTACACTTGAGAAGAAACGTGCTGAAAATTTCTGAGAATGGTTTTAACTGGCTCTGGGTGGAAATTTATAGGAATTATTAACCGCAACTTCTTCCAAGAAATCAGTTGTGGCCCAAATAGTTCAACCATTGCACTAACAACTGTATGGCCTTTGCACAAGTCATACATCTAAAATATTTATTTCCCTTTTTTCAAACAACCCACTCAGAAGGTTGAGCACTCACATATTTAAATCTGTGCCTGCATGAACTTTAGAAACAAAATAATACAAACTACATGGGATCTAGATCTCAGCTATGGAATTCGTACATCACAGCTATCCCAGATCAATAGCAAAATAAACAAACAGCAGTAAGAGTTTAATAACATAAATAATAATAATAATAATATTGAAGTTAAGTTCATTTGTATGCGTACCGTATTAATATTCATACGTGAATTATGTGAACATTTGTGAAGAGTACAACTAAAACTGGACGTGAACTGATTGACTGGTAGAAAGGATTCTTTGATAGTGTGACGTAAACTATAAATTTGGCGGTTAAAACATCGATTAAGCTCATCGGATACGAAACTTACGTGAGTGCTGGAGCTGCGGATCGCTACGTATTAACTGCATTATCGGTTTGCCTTCCCTCCTGGTGATCGAAAGACGTCATGAAAAGACCGGAGATCCGCAAGTTCTTAACGCTTCTGAAAGAATCCAGTTAGCGTTTTCTCTGTGCTTACCAAATCACGATGAGATATTAGTGTTTTGGAGTACAGAGTAGAAGCCAGGCGGAAAAAGTCTGAAAACAACTTTCGTCTCAAAAGCGGCGCGTCGTTGCTAGTCTTGTTCCATTTCTCAAAGGTTGTGGTGCTAAAAGCTGGGAAAGCGAGAGTGGTTTTTGGACTTTACCGCGAAAAGTGTATGTTTGAAGAGTTGTTGTTCTTCGCGCTTGGAGCAGACAATGATCCCAGAATTCATTGCGATCAAACAGGGCGCTGTCTGAAGTCAAAACCTCTCGCGGGGGGGGGGGCGGTGGGTTGGGGCAGATTATTAGTTGTTTTCAGTAAAAACTCTACCTTATAAAATAACTTTGAAAACTGTGTAGCTGCTGCACCGAGGTTTCCATTGTTCATTAATTTTGAAGAGCGCATTTTTTTGAAACCACTGGTGAGATGAAATCCCAGCTTGCTTTTACTGTTAGCCGTGAAATAGTTGGTCGAACTTCGGAAACGCTACCGAGAATTCATTCGGCACAAAGTGAAGTATGCCCATTTGCGATGAGTATCTTGAACACAATCCATGGAAAAGTTGCATTGGCGCGCACGGCAAACATTCAAAGCAATATTAAGCGGTACTCCTGGCGATTCGTCTGTGTGAATCAGACTACATAAACAACGGATGATAACGTGAACGATCGCCGCAGTTATGAATACAACTTAAGCAGTAGTGAAACAAACAAACAAAAACAAAACAGAACAAAACGGAAAAAAAAAACCGCTTGTATGGGATTCGAACCCACAACCTCTGCGAAACCGGTGAATTGCCGTAACATCGGCGCTTGTTGGTTCGTAACATATCCGTGACTGATGAACAAGTGAGAATGAATATTTGGTAAACACGCTGCCATATTTTAACACATAAATCACTTTTGCGTTGATCGCCTCGGTTTTTTGCTTCTATGGAGGGGCTGATAAACTACAGCAAAAAGTGTGCGACTACAGTCATTGTGATGAGACAATCCATCACGCGTGATAAAGGATTGAATTTCATGCAAATTGTTTTACGTTTTGGAGCCAAGTTAATTTCACAAAAGAGTTAAGTATTTCTGTCAAATTCTTTCACTGTCGTCATTTACGTTAATTTTTATAAGATTTTCATTCCATTGTTTTCCACTTGACGATGAAAATGAATCCATCAAAAACGTTTCAAATTGACGAAACCACGCGCAAGTTTTAATTTACTATGCAACATAACGTTCTAAGTAAACGAAACATGACGGAAAACAGCGTACTCTTAGGACTCTTAATTTTTGCCCTAGAACATCTGATTAACTCAAATTTTTGGTGTAGGTCACCAATAGGAGTTGTCTTGGCAAAAAGTTTCTTCAAGTCAAAACAGCCGTCTTTAATATTTTGTGATTTTTCAGCCACCGGCAAGCTTTTCGCGCACTGATTTAGAATCAACCGAGGTTTTTGTACGCTGGATTTAAGATGTACGCTGTATTTAAGACAAACAACCGACTTTAGCACTGTGTTATATCGGCCAAAGCCTTTCCGAAAGAACTTAGAGTCAACCAAGGCAACTAGGCGCTGTTTTCGACTCGGACGAAACCTTAAGTCAAGCTGATTCGGACTCAAACAACCGCGCTTTAACGCTAGCGTTGACGTTAACATCAACACTAACCCTAACCATGTCCCTAACCCTATCCCTAGCCCTAGCCGACGCTCTAACCCTAATGTTAAACCCAACCTAAACCCAACAATAACCCTGAATCTCTTCGGAGTGAGTGCTGTGTTCAGGTCGGACAAAATCTTTGCGCGCTGACCTGAGATTAACCAAGGCTACGGTGTGCTGTTTGTTTTTTTAAGTCAACCACGAATATTGTGCACTGTTTTCGTGCCAAGCGAGCTTGTCGAGTGTTATGATTAAGCAAAAACGACACATTGCGCATTACGTCTAACTGAACAGAAACGTTCTGTGTTCTCTTAAATCGGTTACGAGCATTTGGCGCTTAGTCTTTCACTCAAAGAATACCCTTGGGCATTGTTAATTAGCATACTCCACCATAATGTACCTACAGGTTATTACTGATCAAAATTATGAAAATTAACCACATGAAATTTTACAAATGTGGCACCACTGCACAAAAAATTATAAAAATACTTTCACTTGGCTGCTCTTTTTTTAAAGGAAACAATGTAATCACTAACACTCAGTCATGTTCCATGACTCTTGTCTACCTTTTCCCCCACATACAGGCTTTAGCTCGAGCTTGGACTCAAACGATTAATTTCAGCACTCAGCAGTTCATTTCCACCATAAAAAGCTGTAATTTTCAAACTTCTGAAGGATGCAAATTTGTCACCACTGTTTCGTTTAAATGATTCCTGGTCGCAAGAGGACCGAAGACTGTAAATGTATGACAAGCAGCCATCTTGTATTTCAAGGGACAAAGTGGAGACTGGGAATGATAGTACCTTTTTCGTCAGCAGCCACATGCAATTGCAGACTCACAGAAAAAAAAATGTTTGCCTGCCTTCTCACTTTTGGCTAGCCTGGGACCAGGCTCCGCAATGGAGTTAAGAAGCGAAAAGAAGAAATGTCCCCCGCTCGGCTCACTTCGCTTGCCAATTTTTTGCCACGTTTCTTCTTGTCGCTCCTTAACCCCACTGTGGAGCCTGGTCCCAGGCTAATGGTGGAAAATGACGTGACCCAAGTGATCATATCTTTTAAAGATCAAGATTCCACTGACATTGTTAAGACTCAGCTGAAAGACCTTAAGTAGTCTTAATCTCCAAACCAATCAATCCAATCTGTATTTGTTGGTCACAAAATTGGCCAAGACCTCCAAGACTTCGAGCCCAAACACAGCTAGTTAAATAAAAAATTTGTAGTTTACCGTTTTCAATGTAACCTGTGCGATAGAGGTAGCTATGTTGGTTATACTCATGGACATCAACATGCATGTGTTGTTGGCCATAACAGCACTTCATCCTCTGTGTGGAAACATGATAATGATCACGCGAGCGCAGTCCCTAAAGACCTCCTTAGTTGTTTCAAAGTGTTGAAAAAATGCAGGAACAAATTTGATTGTTTAATTAAGAAAATGCTGTACATCAAACAATTAAGACCATGCTTGAATGTACAAACAGATTTGATCCATGCAAAATTATTAATTTTATTTAAATTAACCCCATTAATGTAAATCTAAGATCTTACTCCTTTGAACTCGCTTGTATTATTCATTCCTTGAGAATGGTGTCATGAGGTCGCCGAAACGTCAGAACATTACATCATTAGTTTTTACTTGCCTGTGTATTTCTAAAGCATTGTTAATATGATTGATTGATTGATTGACTGATTGATAAATCTTTATTGATCAATATAACCAAACACTGGCAGACATACAGGCAAGTTTACAATGCAATAACAAGAGGCATTATCTATAATGTATTATTATCCTCACAAACATTAAACTAAATAAAGTTAAAAAGACATCTATTTACAAAGCAACACTTAAAGCACTCTGTGCGAATGTCCGGTAGTATATAATCATGACCACATTGACATAATGATTGATATGCATGTTTGCTTGGTAGAAGATCTGTTAAACAATGTATATCTATGTCTGTAATTTTTCCCAATAGTTGTTTATTCCTAGCCTGAATTACACCGCTGATGAATATGCGCTTATTGGCGCAAAACCTTCATGAAGCAAAGGAACTTTTCCGCATCTAATATTTCCCGCACAGTTTGCTCCGGTTGGCTGCATTTGCATCAATATACTGTCAACGTTCATATATCCAGTGCAAATAGGTTTATATCCAATTTTCTTGGCGACCATTCACTTGTTTTGAATTATGTTTCTTCGCTTGCAAGATCACAATCAAAAGTTTATTTTCATGGAAAATAAAATATTAAAATCGAAAATTTTATACCTTGAACGTACACAGTAATGTTACAATTTACTGGCATGTTCATGGTATTTCATGGCCTTTTCCATAATCTCAAAGTGTTCATGGGCCCTAAAATGAATGAATGACACTTAAATTACCGTCAAGACTGTAGTCTCCCTTGTGGCCCTATGAAATTAATAACAACATCGTGCCTAAAATTGTAGAATACTACACTGTAAATTTAAAAGACCTGTTTCAGGCCCAAAGTGCCAATTCAGCTCTATAGCCCCTGGAGCTTATTTGACTCTTCGTGGGGCCATTTTGTCAATTTGGTCTACATTGACCCCAATAAAAACCGATTTGACCCAAAGTGGAAAAATAATTCAGCACCTTGGTGCGTATCAGCCACTATCACTAGTGCCATTTTGACACAATTGAGGGCCGTCGAAGAGCAGAGCCCTTTGCTTGCGACAAAAAATGTCCCCAATCAGAGCCATTTTGACTCCGATTGGTAGAGCTATTTCCATTCGTGCCAATTTAGGGTAGATTGGGCTCTTATTACTGTAGCCGTTTAAATATGAAATATAAACTGAATTGTAACGTGAACCAGAATTGTGGTTTCTCTCCAAGTGGTTTCTGCACCCTAAAAATATTCGATCTGCGAGGCATCCCGCAACGCCACACACGATGCGAAGAGAGAACTAGTTAAGTCATGGCTGGAAGCAAACAACAACAACAACAACAACAATTTATTGACAAATTCAGATAGGTATAAGAAGCTTGTCCCGCAAATAGCCACAAAGCTAGTCGAGGCGGGACAAGACGAGCACAAGAACATATCAGAAAAAAACAAATAACAATGAATTACTTTACATAATAATGCGGGTTTGATTAAGCTATTCAGCAAAATTAAAGTAAATTACAGGTAAATTTATTATCATTAACATTGCAATTAAAGAGACGAAGAGAGAAA
>JAEMWC010000759.1:0-155000 GCA_016490735.1 Pachyseris speciosa | reverse complement strand
TAATAATTGCGTGAAAAAACTAAGATTTCCTCGTCACCCAAAGGTAAAAATAAGTTGCTAGAGGCCACTGGGCACTGCTAGAGCACAGCCTTGGTTAAGTTACACAGGTTATCTATGAATGTGTTACGGTACTCTACAACAGAGCATCCAAGAGTTCAGTAGTAGCTGTCTAATACTATGCAGGGGATAAGCACTGACAAACTTTGTGTGGTGATCTCTCATTGACATGAGCCAAGTGTGTGGACATAGCTCATAGAGGGAAATGGTTATGAAACCTAGCAAATGACGGTCATTAATGCAAGTGCGGCCGCAACACTACTAGAACAGAGACCTGAAAAAAAATTCAGGCTCTGAGCGGGATACGAACCCACGACCTCTGCGATGCCGGTGCAGTGCTCTCCCAACTGAGCTATCAAAGCCACATGAGAGCGGTCGTATGCGGGTTAGCCCTTTATATGTGGACGTTATACTTGGCCCAAGTATAGAATGAAATTAATTTCGTGCTCATGCAACTAGCCAATAGAAACATCTCGATTACATAATTCATGCATAGTAAATGAGTGAAAAACAAAGAAATGTGCACGATCATGGGCCTTCCAACATAAATCTTGGCCTCTTTGTTTTACTTCTTTGATGTTTGCCAGGTTACCTAACCATCTCCCTCTATTAACTATGGTGTGGATTGGAACATCGGCAGGCACAATTTCTGAAAGCCATTAAGTCTATTTCAATAAGGTTGAAGAAAACGTCACTTTGTGGTGGTCCCTATACAGGTTTCACTCTAGTAGTAATTGACTTCTGCTCACAATGTATTTTGCATAGACTTAAAAACTCATTGACAACTCTTTGACTTATTTTGCTGTATGTCTACCATTTAGCCATTCCTCTGTTTTTTGGCCACTCATTAAGTGGTGAGGCAGAAATTTTGGTTTGTTCATTTAACTCAGTTTTTTTCTGGTAAAACTACTCTTTATCAACACAGTATTCTTCTATGGCTTCTGTCATTTTGAAAATAGCTTAGAAGCCTTGCAGATAAGATGGTAGAGAGCATTGGGATCTATGAACAAATTATCAACAAATATGGGTTAATTTGCATCAGTCACCAGTGTAGTGTAATGGATAGGGTGCAAGACTTCTGATCCAGAGATTGGTGGTTCAAACTCCAGTAAGTGCAATTAAAAAAAATTCTTTTGTTGTGAAATGTGTAGTTGGATAAACATTTTTTTTTTGAACTCCAGTAAAATTCAATTAAAAAAATCCTTTGTTGTGAAATGTGTAGCTGGATAAGGTAAGTGTGTCAGCTGGCAGGGTGTGGCTGAATGTGGGAGTAGGAGGGAGTGGTACAGTGAATGGGGGGAGGGGGGTGAGGTTAGAAGAAAGGAAAACGTGATGTTAAAGAAGTGTTGTTAAATCCTTTTTGTAACCCCCCCCCCCCCCCCCACCCCATTTTTTCAACCACACCCCAAAAATAAAAGCCCTTTTTAGGCAGTTTAAAAATAATAAACTGGTTTGAAAGAAATAAACTGGATTGAAAAAAATTGAACTACAACATATATGCCATATAGGTGTGAAGCTGTATGCTGAGGAATCCTAATTGTTAGTTATTGATTGATCACTTTACAGTAGATGCAATGCTCCAAATTATCAATTTCTACTGTTTCCTTGCCTTGCGGTACTGCGACAAATTTATATTCTAATATTATAGGGTGTGAAGCTTTACATGTATGCATAGCAAATCTTACTGTTACAATATTGATTTATCACTTAAGAGTAGATGCACTGCTTCAAATTATCAATTTCTAATTTTTTGTCCTTGCTATACGGTACTGTGGTCAAGGTACAGTGTATTATACCAGTTAGGTGTGAAGCTGTAGGCTGAGGAATCCTAATTGTTAGTTATTGCTTAAATACTTTACAGTAGATGCAATGCTCCAAATTATCAATTTCTACTGTTTCCTTGCCTTGCAGTTCTGCGATCAATTTATATGCTTATAGGGTGCGATGCTTTACTTCAAAACTTGCATGCATAGGAATTCTTACTATTAGGCATTGATTAATGACTTAACAGTAGACGCAATGCTTCAAATTTTCAATTTCTAATTTTTTGTCCGGGCTATACGGTACTGTGGTCAAGTTAGGTGTAAAGCTGTATGCTGAGGAATCCTAATTGTTAGGTATTGCTTGATCGCTTTACAGTAGATGCAATGCTGCAAATTATCATTATTTTGTTCTATTTTTTTTTCCTTGCTATACGGTACTGTGGTCAAGGTATATGCCAGATAGGAAGCAAAGATTTACATGTATGCTAAGGAATTCTTAAGATGTGAAGCTGTATGCTGAGGAATCCTAATTGTTAGTTATTGAATGATCACTTTACAGTAGATGCGATGCTCCAAATTACATCAATTTCTATCTTTTCCTTGCTACACTGTATACTGTACTGTGATCAAGGTATATGCCAGTTGGGTGCGAAGCTTTATGCTGGGGAACTCTTACTATTAGACATGGGTTGATCACTTTACAGCAGATGCAATGCTCCAAATTATCAAATTCTATTTTTTCCTTGCTATGCCGTACTTTGATCAAGGTATATGCTACTTAAGTGCAAAACTGTATAGGGAATCGTACGTGTAAATTGTAAGGCATTGAATAATCACTTTACAGTAGAGGCAATGCTCCAATTTCAGTTTTTCCGTTGCTATGTGGTACTATGATCAAGGCATTATGCCGGTTGGGTGCAAAACTTTATGCTGAGGAATTCATACTGGTAGGCATTGATTAGCTAATCACTCTACAGTAGATGCAATGTACCAAATTATCAATTTATATTTTTCCTTGCCATGCAGCACTGTGATCATTATCAATTTTTACATGTAGCTTTTCCTTGCCATACAGTTAACTGTGATCAAAGTATATGCTAGTTCAGTGCAAAGTTTTATGCTGAGGAATTCTTACCGTTGGGCGTTCGTTAATCAGTTTACAGTAGATGCAATGCAATGTTTGGGTGTGATTGAGAACTACTGTAGTGGCACTGTTTGCAAATGGTAGCCAAATTTTGGCTCCACCAAAAGAGGAGAAATGAATTAAACAATGGGAAACTAAGTCTCCTACATGTTCTTTCCTTATACACATGTACATGTACACTGTAGGTAGATGCTTAAAAGCTTAATGACAGCCCAAGATTACACCTGTACATGTAAGTGTTGCATTTAAATATAACCATTATAAAGACATCAGAAAGTGATAAGGGTTTCTTTCTAAGAGTTACTTTGTACATCTTTTGGTCTCGGGGTGTCTTGTCAAAAATAAATAGGCATGTCTGTCACATTTGCTCTTGGTACTATTTTGTGATAATTTTCATGTTAAAAAAAGATTTTTTTCCCTTTTTGTTCTGATGCCTTTACATAAAATGTAATTGATTATCTGCAATTTAGTGTCAGTGTTATCAGGAGTCTTATCAGGAGGCTTAAAAAGAACTAATCAAGCATAAACTTGTCAACATGTACAGCTACATGAATATATGCTGTACGCAAATAGTATATTGAGTAGTTAATATTTGGTCACTGGATCGAGTAATACCCTGTGGCAAACAAACTAAATGAAACATGTCTGATGCACACCATGTGAGGGTCTCTAACGGTGATAATAGTTACCAATGACTTGTTTTACCCAGACTTTTTTTTGTTAATATTTAATACATGTAACCCAGCAGCCATCAGTCACAACTTACTTCCCTGTTATTTATAGTCTTTTGTTTCTCTGTACAGTACATGTACTTGGCTTCCAGTGTTTATTCATCATGTTATCAGTATTTTACTTGCAGTTTAGCATGGTCTCTTGTATGTAGTAATGTGACTAATCCATTATTTTTAGGTTTTACAGAGAACTGCTGCAGCTGAGAATGACCTCGATATTTTGTTAAATTGTTGCAATTGGAGGTTTTTTGAGTAACACCTTTTGACAGCTATTTTATCCACAGTCATTTTGTGTTTCTTTAGCCAAAAAAGTTAGTGAGAGAATAAAAATAATGATTTTGTTGTTCACAAAACGTGTCCTGGGTGTATATTTTGCCTCTAATAGTTCTTAATTAAATGAAGGCAGTTTCTTGTATTTATTTAAGCTGTTTTGGGAAGTATAATGAGTATAAATCAAAAAAAATTAGAACCATTCTAATTCTTAGCCCTCTACTATAGATCATTTAAACTCTCTTTGAAGTGTTGTTAAGAATACAATGGTGTTGGTTCAGCCCTGAAAAGTGTAAAAAGTGCATTGTTTTGGTTTTATATGAGCTAAATCAGTAACCCATTGTGGCCATTAATTCCCATTTATACAGGTTCGAAATGGCTTAAATGGGGCCATTAATTGCTAACTATGCCAAAAACCAGTTTAGCCCTTCTAAGAGAGCTATTTCACATAAATAACACCCAAAACAGCTCTTATAAAGAATGTTGTTTCAAACATAATGGTACTAATTTTGTCATTTACATGTAGAGTACATTTGTTTTGAACAGAAATTGGGCTAAATTGGCCACAAAATATGGGCCAATTTTATTTAGACCTTTTTGAAGGCATGAAATGGCCGGATAAGGGCTAATTTGGCCATCCAAGCGCACCATTTCAGCCCTTTAATAACTAAAACTACCCCTCATTTTTCCAAAATAGCCCTCTTGTGTCTTTGTTTCGACTACCTCATACAGGGCTATTTCTGCCCTATTTACTGGGGCCAAAACAACTCTATTCCAAATGGGCTAAATTAGCCCCCAAAATAGTACAGCTAACTGTATTTTACTCACCGAAACGGCCCCATTTTGGGGGTTAAAACAGATCTTTTCAATTTACAGTGTAAAGTACTAATTAAAATACTTAAATACTGAAAGAGGATTTTAATCAGTTTTTTTATCAGACAAGCCTTTCTCGTGATATTTTGCCATGGCCAACCCATTCACTTTTCCAAGAAAATCCCATCAAATATCTTTGAAAATCCAATGATATTACCATGAAAAAAAACTAGATTTTCAAGGGTTAATTCACCCTAAGAATGAAAAGAAGATGATGACTACTGTCATTGCATCTGCTGGCTTTCAAATAAGAGTCTCACAAAGCAAGAAAAATATTTGTTTAGCCTGCGTAGCTGGCGGTTTTGTCAGGTAGCATGCGAGCAGCAAAGCTGCCCTTTGCTCCATTCTCCTAGTGGCATTGTCTCTCACTTGAGCGCTCCCTGACAAAACTGCCAGCTACACAGGCTAATATCGGTTGTGATGACCTTCTAAAGCCTAACTGTAAACCACATAATTTCATGTTGTGTTGAAAACTGTTTTGTTAAGAGTCATACAACTTTCTTTTGTTTTTTCAGGGGAGATAACAGACATCCAAACAAATGTCTAGGTTCACAGCGGGCGTGCAAGAGTTGTCTTTCATCCTTTACCCCTTCCCTGTTCACATTTTCATGCACACTGTGTGCTCTTTAAAAGTAAATGACGGCTACTTAGGCTGCTGAAAATGGAGGTAATAAATTATCCACTGGTGGTACCAAAATGGTAAATTCAAGACTAGGTGTATGAGAAGATGAGTTCATTCCAAATGGGGCACAAAGACCTCCTTTGTGTAAAAAAAATCTTGCCAGCAAGAACCTTGAAGTTAGACTAAGGGCCTGTTCAGATGGAGGTGGGGGACCCCAGGAAGGTAAGGTACCCTACCTAGGTGGGGTTACTAATCTCTCCATACAATCTCTCTTTATTTCTCGATCGCATTCACATGTGAGATGGGTACCTCACCGAGGCGGGTTACCTGGTCAGCCAGGGCAAGTAACCCACTTAGCTGGGGCGAGTTTTCTTCATGTGAGTGCTGGAGGTGGGGTGGGGTGATGTTCATCCGGGCAATTATCTCTGAATTCTTTTGTTAATATACATTCTTAGCGACCACGCATTATAAACCTCACCCAAGCGCCCCGGGGTTACATGTGAAGGCTAGCCTTTTTTGACCACAGGTAGGTGGGAAACCTCATCTTCCTGGGGTCCTACACCTCCATGTGAACAGGCCCTAAGACAAGAGGCCACAATAATTAGCCTCAACTCGTGCCTGCCAAAATACATTGTGCATGTATCCCTAAGTTGGTGGGAAACAAGAGAAAAAGAGAAGTCTATCCTCCTTACATCGGATGCATTGCGCTTATATCCCTTTAAAACTTCCGAATTGCTTTACAGGTCAACTATTGACAATGGTAATACCTTAAAAAAAACAAACAAAAACAAAACAAACAAAGCAATAAAAAGAGAAGAAACAAAAAAATGTGGATGGTGTCCCTACAGCAGTTCGAAGCTGGAACTATCTGCATCAAAAGCAGTTACGATGACTGCTGCACTATATTTACTTAGCATAGCTTATGAGGAGGATATATTTTATTTATCGCAAAATAACTAATCCGACATTTCTCCTGAGAGTTTGAGAGAGAACACTTACCGAACGGATTAAGATTAGAGATATGAACAAACTGCCGAAATTACTCATCGAAGCATCTCTTGCAGAAACAAGATCTGAATTCCGTTCCATATTTTATTTTCACTCAATAGTATTGCATCATGTTCATCATGTGCAGATAGTAGCACTGCTTTCTCTAATACAATGCATTTTTCAAGTACAGTCAACACCACTTGTAGCGTAGCAAACCGACTACCTAGAAAATAATGACCCATAAAAACAATGAAAGATTAGTGGCTTTTGACTGGTCTTGATCCCAGGAGTTTGCTTTCCTCATATAGGTCTGCTGGCTTGCACTAAAGACCATTACAGAACAGAGTATTTTTTGGCATAAACGTTACTGGAATCTCGGTGAAATGTGAGGAGAAACTAATATTCAGTAGGGTGAAACTGTTTGCAAATACATCACATTGCTATAAAAATCACGTCACGTATATAACCCTTCTTCAGTGTTCACACTGAAGAAGGGTTACATACCCGAAACGTCTTTGCTTTTAAGAAACATTGCTGACACTTTTGGTATGTTTACCTTTATATCAATCGCACTACTTTAAAATTAAACAAGACTACATTTGTAATTAAGTAGAGATCACACTGTTGAGAATATAATTATAGAAAGTACTGTAACTCACCTGCCGGAACAATTACTCCATACAGTTGTACTCTCAGTGCCTTGTGGTTTCTGAATTCAGTTGGTTGGAACCTAACAATACTTGCTCTTGCAGTCTCCACAAGATTATGTTTCACAATGTCATTTCTTCCATTATTTGCATCAAATATCTGTAAATCAGTTAAAATCACTTTGTAATAAATGTAGAGCAAACTGAGCACTTGCACCAGGTACATGTACGTCAAAACCTCTAACTTCCCTGACTTAGTATGCAATTGAAGAAGAGTGAGTGCGTGTTTATGCAAATTTGGAATGATGAACATGAACTGATCATGTTACGTTTTTTTGAGGGGGAGGGTGGCCTTATTTCTTGCTGTTTGTCATGTACTGTAAGTTTCTTTTCTGTCTTCTTTTCTTCAGTTCTTTGTTTTTGACTGATTGCATGTACACTTTGACTGTGAAGAAATGTAAACAGCCATGGGAACTTCTGCCATCTAATTGAAACTGATTGACAGTGGGTCAATGTGATAATGGTTAGTTGACAATGGTTTGACATAAAGGAAGTATGAATTAAATCATATGTGAACTGTGGAAATGAAATCAAATGAAGAATGATCCTTGCAGTTGTGAACACAATTTATGCAATCGCGAAAAGAAGCCTAAAAAAATTCAGGACTTCAACGGGGTTTGAACCCATGATCTTGTGATACCGCGGGTGCAATGCTCTAACCAACCAAGCTATGAAGCCACTGACGTTGGGAGCAGGTCAATTGTGGGTTCTGCATAATCATGTTCCCGTGAAAGAAAAGAGTATGAATGAAGTACATGTGTATGTGAAATCAAATGAAGAATGACCCTTACAGTTGTGAACGCAAATTTATGCAATTGCGAAAAGAAGCCTGACAAAAAAAATTCAGGACTTCAACAGGGTTTGAACCCTTGGTTTAACAATAGAGTTAAATAATTAGAATAGCTGTTCATAAATTGGGAGCACAGTACTGGCAAAAGATGTGAGGGGTTTGTTTTCTTTGAAATGTTTAGTGACCACTGAACTCTCTTTTAAACACATACATTGACTTTTTTAAAGCAATATTTGTGTCACATTTTCTTTAAAAAACGCAGCTTGGTCTAATATGAGATTTATAGCTGCAGCAAGTTCAACGAGAATCTTATGGCCAATTTATGGTTTAAATGGTTCTGAAGGTATTAAAACTGATGTTCTTGGGAGGGGTTTTATAGTTTTGTTAACTGGCAACAACATTAAATGACAAATAATACAGTTTCTGTGGAAATAATTTATGGTATATTTAACACAATATTACGTCTTTCCCCTCTCTCTGCATGATGGCAGGTTCTCTCTATTCCATCGTGACAGCACTGAGAAGTACCTGCATGATCTTTATCAGATCATAGATTAAACGTACTGACCTTTCTTATGTTTAGAGGCCCTGCCAGGAAGGGGGGGTCTGTGCTGCTTGTTTGAATTTTAAAATCTCCTGTGTTGGTGTTTACATTGCTAATTCTTGGCCTTGATATCACTGTCGGAATTTTGGCGGGAATGATGTCTCTCGTCTGGATTTCATTTTATGTGCTGTCGCTACTTTTTGGGTCATGTCGCTCGTCACAATTTACCCTGGCAGGACTTCTGTCTAAGGTGAGCTCGTTGGAAGTGTTAGCATTGTTGTTTTAATAATGTTTATAATGTAATAAAATGAAATGAATTTTATTATGATAGGGAAAACAAAGTTCCAACATGTGACTGGTATGCCTGGTTGGAAACTAAATTTGATAGCACTCACCACTCAGGCGAGTATTACCTTCAGAAAGCACTCACTACACCCACACCTGTGATCACTTGAATAAGAGAAAATGTCTCACATACAGTAGTCCACCCACCGTGACCCCCTCTCCCCACCGAAAAAATCAATGTTTTGCTTTCCAATAATTCTAATCTCCTATACTTCTTCACATAATTATCACGGCAGAGAACAGTACAACGATGATCCATTAATAATATGGGCATGGTTGTCCATCATGTATCAAACCGTAATCTATTCTTCCAATGTAAAATCCCCAACTGGAGCACAACAAGAAAAGAAAAAATGGAGAAACCTCCATCAAGTCTGAAAGGTGGTTTGACCGATCCTGAGTTCCTTTAGTTTCCAAGTGAACCTTTGGATCGTCAAACAACTTCGTTTCATAGGCCCGGCCCACAAAAAAAAGTAGAGAGAAAAATCTTACCATTCGAACAGCGAACAAAAGCAAATAGTGTCATTTTGTACTTGAGCTTGAATTGTGTAAATGCACAGGTAACCTAAGTTCAGGAAGTGTTCATAATAACCATTGAACCCTTTGGTGATGGTGTTAATTAGAACTGGGTTTGTATTCAGAGAATTTAATGGTAATAAAAATAAAAGAATTAAGTCAAAAACTGCAATAAAAAGGCAGCCAGTTCAGGCCAATTCCGCTGAGTTTTTATATTACTGTTCTTGTGTGTTACATTCGCACACAAACCCTTGTAATACAATGAAAACTCTCCTTATGGACACCTCTCTAATACAGACAGCAAAATTGCCATGTTTCCTTTAAAAAACCT
The DNA here is from genome assembly GCA_016490735.1 of Pachyseris speciosa. Taxonomy (NCBI): domain Eukaryota; kingdom Metazoa; phylum Cnidaria; class Anthozoa; order Scleractinia; family Pachyseridae; genus Pachyseris; species Pachyseris speciosa. Next base: position 145,317 of record JAEMWC010000759.1, on the reverse strand, counting down.
CTATGATGCAGATGCTCTGCAATATGCAGTATGCAATAAACTTAACCTCTGTTATGGGCACCTAAATATTAACAGCTTCAAATATAACTCTTCTATAGTCTAGTGCAGCTATGATGGAAGTTGTGCATGTCAGATCATGTTTCTAACTTCTTAAGAGTGAATGTCGCTAAGGCTTGAGCAAAATTGGAAATGGTCAAACAAAACCTTCCTTGCTACTTTGTGTGTAGTTAGTCACTGGGATGAAACCACTCAATGTGGTATTTGTTTGATTTCTAACAAAAACCTGACCTGAGCATCGGGGGGGGGGGGAGTTTAGGGCTCAAAAAGCATTTTTGGGAACATTTTGCCTCTTGAAAATTGGAGTTTTGTTAGGAAAATATTTCAAAGAGCAACTTTACAGATAAAAATCTGCTTATATCATAGCAAACTTTCATCCTTCCTCTCAAGAAATATGCTATCAATTTTTCAGCTTGCCCCCCTGGTGACCCCTGTGTCTTATCATTTTGAAGGGCGGGGAAATGGTTTTTTTAAAAAGATGAAAATAAGACATCTTTAAATAAACTTTTCTCTTCCTGGTATTTGGAATTTTATCAAAATTAAGACTGGATGTGAATATTTCACTCTTTGTGAATCGTTTGATACTAAAAACTCCGCGGCCACTCCACAATTTTTTGAAGGCTAATCAATTTACAATGTATACCTCAAGCAAAATTATGATTTTTCGTACTATTTGTTCACGACTATCTTTCTTTTAAATAATATTATTCAGGCGATTTCACACAAGACCGTTCAATTGTTTACAATAGATTGTATTTATCTAGGTTTGACAGTCAGATATCAAGCAGATTTGCCGTTATTACTTTTCAAAACTCACATCTTCAAGCAAGCGGTTAATTTATGCAAATTACTGTCTTCGGGCAAGTGGTCAAGAAAAATGTATAGTTTAACTGTCCAGCATAGTTAACTGCTCTGAAGGGATCTATAATAGCTAACTTAAATTATACATACCACTAGCAAAGCTATCAGTTCGTGAAACATTTCAGAGTCAATGGGAAATCACTCACAAGTCTGTGGTTCCTCAGTGAACGTCTCATATGGAGAGAATGCATGTTGGCAGGTTCAAACCACAGTTCTCGTCTTCGATGACAGCTCAAATGGTTCCTTTTACAGCGACACCATACAATTTGCTGCACCTGCAATTGGCTCGGCAAAAAGCTCCAAACATCATCATTTCTTTTTAGAGTTAGCTGATGGACATCTTGCATCTTGGTATTTCAAGTAATGATCTGGCATTCAGTTCGTACTGGCTGCTTCATCAACGATGTGGAGAATGATGTTTAAAGCACTTTTAAACTTCGAGATGTTTAACTTTGAAATGCCTTGCTATAAAATTGCTGGCAAGTTAATTGTCATGTAGTACGAAAACTGCGAAGTTCCACACTCTCATGCCCACCAAAATGCCCACAGTATGGTGGTTATGTTTGTGTGCGTTTCCGCTGACCGGTTCGTATTGCTCGCAGCTAGAGGCGTGCCTGAAAAATTTTCTTCCCGCTATTCACCCCAAATTTAAGTTCAGTTACAGTACCTCGAAGATCTTTAATGTTCATTTTTAAAAGGTTTTCCTCCGTTTTCGAATTAAGCTGGTACTTAACAGTCTTAACACAAGTGGAGCAATGCAGGTACCGGAAATGATCTTATAAATTAAATGCCTGGGGCGTGCGTTAAGTTTAGGGTCCTGGGGAGGGAGTCAGATATGAGGCGTTTATTAGAAAGAGGCATTTATTTCACTTTAACTCACTGTCAAAATTTGTGGCAAACGAAAACATGCCGCTCCTTGATGACCAAAATAAAGTTGCTAACACATTGAGACAGAAATTAAGAAGATACAAGAGCGCCATGGTTACTTCTGAATTTGGGATTCAAGAAGATGCACTTGTACTGCTGACCAAGCAAGCAAGAAACTTAATAAATTGCATGATTTTACTCTATGGAGTGTTTCCTTGGTTTCTGAGGCGATATTTGGGGGCCTCAATATTAGAAACAGGGCGTTTATTAGATGGGAGCGTCTAATACAAACTTTACAGGGGGAACGTTTATTAGAAACAAGTCTTTATTTGAAAGAGGGCATTGACGTATGACTAGTTTTGCGGTTTGCAAGGCTTTCTTTCTACTGAAGTAAGGGGCCACCTGCCGGCAAGCTCGAAACTAAGATACCTGAAACACACACGGTTTTTTTTTTCATTTCTGGCATTCCTCGTGGTCTTTCAAACTGTATCAGGATTTGCTTTGAACCCTAAGTCTGCTCATCGTCTTGAAAATTTTCATTCAAAAATCCTTTCTGTCTTTCACTTAAAGGAGATAATGATATGCAGGATTTTAGCACCCACCGATGGTCATCAAAAAGGGAACGCATGCAGATCTATATCCCCATCCCGTTGGTACACTATACCCACGAGTCAGCTACGAAACAGGGACTAGCACACATCTAATGTATCAGTAAATTCAAAAAGCGTCCATCCCCCCCCTCCGGGCAAACCCTGGGTACTTTCCCCAAATGTGTCCCGCATGGTGGGGCATTTGACTATCCGCAGTCGCCAACTAAAGGGTTTCGCGCGTCTTTCGCGCGCAAATATTCATTCATTCATCATGGGAGCCACTTCGCTCTCTTCACTTCTTCAAGATTCCGCATAGGTTTTCAGTTGTTTACTAAATATACAGTTGGTATGCCTTTATTCAAAGAGATAAGAAAAGAGTTTTGGCAAACAATTTTTCCGATTTGGTTTGCAAAGGTAAGCGATTTTAGATTAAAATATTAATTTTGAGCGGGGAGCATGCCAAAATGCTTCATGCAACTAGTGATTTGCTATAGACTTATACTTAATTTTCCCTTTTTAAGGCCCTGACGATGGGGCATTTGACAGTCTAAACAGGAAACACAGAGGGGCATTTGTTAAAATGTTTTCAAAAAAGTCAAATGCCCAGCGGTTCGCCCAGGGGGTGTGGGGGGGAATTTGCACTTTTGGAATTAACCTATAATAACCTGTTTGACTCAAATTAGAAACGGTATATGATATGCTATATTAAGTGCCCATGCAAAGCTGGTACTTATTTTCTTGACTAACAAAATTATAGTCCAACGGATTTCTGTAAAGGTTTCATTTCCAATTTCCCTTTGAAGATCCGTGGGGCAAGTGGCCACTTAGTTTGGTAGAAAGAAAGCGTTGCAGACAGCAAAAGTTGGCATACCTCAACACCTGCATTGCTGTGCTTGTGTTAGGACTTTGTTTCAGATTAATTCCAAAACAGAGGAAATGTTTTTTAAAATGAGCATTAAAGATCTTCGAGGTACTGTAACTGAACTTAAATTTGGGGTAAATAGCAGGAAGAAATATTTTCAGGCACGCCTCAAGTTGCGACCAATAAGAACTGGTCAGCGGAAACGTGCACAAACATAAACATAAACACAAACAATCAGCTGCAGCAAATTGGATAGAGTGTGCTGTAAAAGGAACCATTTGAGCTGTCATCGAAGATTTCCCATTGACTCCGAAATCTTTCTCGAACTGATAGCTTTGCTAGTGGTATGTATAATTTAAGTTACCTATTATAGATCCCTTCAGAGCGGTTAACTATGCTGGTCGACAGTTTAGCTACACATATTTTTTGCCCACTTGCCCGAAGACAGTAATTTGCATAAATTAACCGCTTGCTTGAAGATGCGATTTTTAAAAAATAATAACGGCAAATCTGCTTGATATCTGACTGTCAAACCTAGATAAATACAATCTATTGTAAACAATCAAATGACCTTGCGTGAAATCAACTGAATAATATTATTAAAAAGAAAATAGTCGTGAACAAAAAGTACAAAAAATCGTAATTTTGCCTGAGGTATACATTGTAAATTGATTAGCCTTCGAAAAATTATGGAGTGCCCGCAGAGTTTTTAGCATCAAACGATTCACAAAGAGTGAGATATTCACATCATTTTGATGAAAATCCAAATACCAGGAAGAGAAAAGTTCATTTAAAGATGTCTTATTTTCATCTTTTTAAAAAACCATTTCCTCCACTTCAAAATGATAAGGCACAGGGGTCACCAGGGGAGGGGGGGGGGGCAAGCTGAAAATTTGATAACATATTTCTTGAGAGGAAGGACGAAAGTTTGCTAAGATACACTGTAGGAAGATTTTTATCTGTAAACGTAAACATAAAGCTTGTGGGATGTGGCTGGAGTGACAAGGATACTTCACAAATTAATGTGATCAAGTAAGCTGAAGCCACTCAAAAGGCACTAAGACCACAAGGTAGCAGGCATTACGCCTTAAATCTACCAAAGATTTCTTGATATGTGGGTACATGAGCCTGAGCATTAGCTATGCCATGCTGATAAGACCTAACAAGGCCGAAACAGATGTCCATGGCTGCTGATGCTTGGGCTCAATCTTTGCTTTGGTAGATTTAAGGGGTAATGCCCGCTACCTTGTTGCCTTAGTACCTTTTGAGTGGCTTCAGCTCACTTGATCACATTAATTGAAGGGGTCGGAGCATATGAACTGTAATTTGATTGTAAAACATTGTCCAGTACTTTTTTTCACGGATTTCTGATTAATTTTCGAGAAATAACGTATGCAAAAAGCTGCGTTTTGATTTGAATCAGTTAAGATCGATTTTCCTAAATAAGAGGGCATTCCGGAATAGGAATGCTCGGAATAGACGGACTGTAAACGGCTGTATGATTTTTGGAAAACCAAAATAACAGAATATTTATGCTGTTTATGGCGTTTTTGTTGAAGTTAACCAATCATTCCAAAGAGATTCCGGAAGAAATGAGTTCTCTGGGATTATGACCGGTCTGCGTTTGGACCCTTTACGCTTAAAGCTTCAAGTAGCTTTGTTCACCGAAGTGCGTTGTGCCGCTTCAAACTAGGTGGAAGAGATTCAGGAGGGAAATCATCTTTTGGCTTTTCCATTTTGGATATAATTTCCAATTTTGCTCAAGCCTTAGCGACATTTGCTCTTAACCTCGCAAGGTGAATTGAAATTAGCTGACAAATTGAACTTTAGTTGTGTCAAAATGTTTCAGACGTAAACAAGGGAGAAACTGTTAATCAAATTTTAGTGAGTGATGCTTAACAAGATTTTGAGCTACAGCTATAATTTAATCTCATACCCAGATCTCTTATGGACAAAGCCAAAGGAGACATCTGGTCAAGTATGAAAATACAATTTTTTGATTGGCTGTTAAAACTGGCTAGTGTCCAACTCCTTCATTGAACAATTGCACGGTCAGCTTGAAATTCTTCTATCTGTTCCCAATAAATGACAAAAGGGAGTCGGTTTAGGCAGTCATTAACAAGGTTTCCCTTATTGTCTAAAGTTCTTCGACTTGCATTTCTTACAAATGACAAGCACTTCTGGATGACCAAACACAATGTTAACACGTCCAGGCACATATACACATTTGCAACAGCACTATCATGCACTTTAATCCCTAAATCATCATCCACCCCGAACAGCTAACCTCCCGGATAATTTCTGCTCATTGTCCTTGCTTCTTAATTTTCTCAACTTGATTCATCATCAAACTTGATTCATCGAAGACTTGCCATATAAATAATAATAATTATAATAACTTTATTTCTTTAGCGGGATATGCAAAAAGCTCTATATCACTTAACAATCAAAAATTAAAAACTATACAGAAGAAAAGATTAACCTAAATGCATAAAAAGATAACTACACAAGGAATTAATAAATAGTAATAATTAATAAGTATAATTATTATAAGTAGCACTGAAAAGATGCGTCTTTAGTCCGTTCTTAAAAACAGAGACTAATGGACCAAGCTTAATGTCTATGGGTAAGGCATTCCATAGCCTAGGGGCTGCGACCGAAAAGGCCCTGCCTCCATAAGTTTTCAGGTGAGTCTTAGGTATTTGTAAAAGATATTATTTTGTCGGTTGTTGGAAGGAAGGCTAAGGCATCTCTATTTTTCTGCACAACCACTTTCAATAACTCCACCTGTTTTTGTATTACAGTACTGCTCAAAAAAAGTTGCCACCCTCACACGCGACGCGAATCGCGTCGCGCGCTAAGCGATTTGCGTCGTGCCCTAAGCAATTCGCGTTGCACGCTACGCGAATCGCGTCGCGCGCGATGTTGTAGAAACGGTAAGTAATTTGGCTTGAAGCTCTCGCGCGATTTAAGATGCCATTGTAAAGCAACAATAGTCGATCTCAATAGTCGATTTCCAGTGTTCGCAAAAGACCGCTAAGGAGAAATGAATATGTGTGATCGATCGATCGCCGGAGAAGAGCAGCGCATGCTAAGCTTCCAAATTATGTCAAACCGTTTTTGCGGCGAAACTTGGCTAGGTTGAGATCGACATGATTAACTTAAGAAAACTATATACCGGTACTCGAATTCAAGCTTCTTCCTAAACTGAACATCAAACCGCCAATAATTTCGGTTCGTTCATGACTGATGCTTAACTTTTGTTTAGCTTTCTATTCATCTGATTCTTGACAACTTTAGTCAGCCGTTTGAAAATTGAAAATGTTTACACACTTGGGATGTTTCTTTTCGTATGCGTGGTTTCGACAGAGCGAAGCACGTAAAAATAATTGTTTTGCAAGTGTCTTTGTCGAGGGTGATCTAAGTTTAACGCGGATTATTACCAAACGCAAATAGGTATATGGTAATATTCGTTTTTGTACATTTGTACCTCTAAAAAGCTCGAAACATAGAGTTGGCACGGCGACTGAGGGGTAAACAAGCTGGGAGATACAGTTGCAAGCTTATCGTTCTTTTCGATCGATCGACCACACGTGCGAGGCTTCCTTCAGCAACTCTTTTTACACGGACAAACTCTACTGTAGCGCAACTTTACAAAGATGAGGTCAGGAGAATGTTTGTAGGTCTTTCGAAGTAGAAAATATACGATTGAGTGCCGGCGTGTTGAATAACAAACTTCGCCATTGCCAGATGAATCTCAAATTTCTACATCATAAGATCCAGCTGTGAGATACAGTAAGCTTATCATTCTCTTCATCGATCAGTCAACCAAAGCTCAGCACGTGTGAGGTTTCCGAACTACCGTACTCTTCAGCAAATCTTTTTACGCGGACACACTCTCCTGGAGCACAACCTTACAAAGACATGCCCAGGAAAACGTTTTGCGGTCTTGCAAACTAGAAAATATACGATGAGTGCCGGCGTGTCGAATAAACATTTCTCATAAACTTAAAGTCTTAATTAACGACTCAAACTTCATCTTTCTACATGATAAGATTATTCGTTCAAAAAGAAGGAAATGAAATAAATTCCATTCTCCTTCGGGTTTTCCACGGCTTCTCAAGCGAGTAATGATTAACGAGTGTTGTGCCATGTTTACTGAGCGGAAGGTTTCAGATTACATAGCCAGTAGTTTTGCGGTCTTATGCAAATTTTAGCGTGCGTCGCTTTGTGATCTCAAAGCAAAATACAGTCGCCACTGGCCATTTGCTTGCGGTGAACTACAGTAGCACTTAATTTTCCTAACGAATTCAGAAAACACAACCATATACCGTATTGAAGACAGAACCGATAAAAGTTGTCATTTCAGCATTAGCGGAGCAAGGAACACCCGAGGAACAGTAATCATTCGTAATCGATCTTCGTCGGTTTGCTTACAAGAGGACTGCACCATTTCAATTCGTGATGAATTCCATGATGCTGTCTGTATTTGCATAGAAGGGAACGAACTACATGTACTCGATTGAAACAATACCTACATTTGTAAAGGGCTACGCGAAATTAATTGATTTCGTGTTGTAAAATCATCTGAAAGTTATGCCAAACATTTTCGCTTGAGTGAGTCTCGCGCTACGCTAATCACATAGCGCGCCGCGCAGGAAACGCGACGCGACTGGCAACTTACTTTTGAGCGGTACTGTAAATTTCTGAGCAAAAATTTCACAGCAGACCTAGACTCTAGCAAATTAATCGTTCAATAAGGCAGTCACTGTTGAGATACATTTCAGGCATGCACTCTAATTAACATCACCTGCCACATTCCTGACAGGTGGTCATGTGCACAAATCGGATTTGACAAGATCTCACCTTCGGCTTCATCCACAAGAGATCTGGAGGTCTCAGTATGAAACATAGAAACTTATAAATGGTAAATTGGGAAAGTCCCATCTAAGAAAACATGACTTTTTTAAACATTTTATTTAAGTTTCAACAAAAAAAAAAGGAAAGGAAAAATACAGACAAAAAGATCAGAAACAAAAACTCTTACGTACATTACTTAAAACTAACCTATCGTCGGTGTTACAATACATTACCTAGATAAGATAGTTACAGGACACTGTTAAGAAGACTACCTTTTCAGAACTCCCGTTTGTCCTGGAATTATCTAGTGGGATGAACCAAAAAAACATTTACCATTTACATCCCAACTGGAATTTCTGGGAATTTGTGGTAAATGGGAAAACAACCTTGGCTCCATCCTTTTGGGGTCCATATATATATATATATATATATCAGACAGGTTCAACTGTAACGCCATTACGAAACGGTTAAACTGTTATTATACACCTGAGGCTGGGTTACCTGTAGCACTGTAAATTATCACAAGGCAGAAGCCATTATTTGTTTTTGACAAAGGTAGCAATTGCCAAGTTGGCACCTGGTTTGTTGGAGATTTCACAACAGGAGAGTGGAACAAGAAAGCTAGTACTTAGATATTTAGAACAAGATGAAAACCAGAAAGTTACACTTTGCGATGAAAATCACAAACGCCCATTTGGGCAAGTGATCAATGACTTGTGTTCACTTGGCAGATTTTACTATGGCATGGGCAAGCTGGCTAGTAGTAATTCCAACCCTGAGCATACCTTGTATAAAACATCAGAGTCTCTATGTACAAACAGCCTTCAAGTAAATAATTTAAAGCAAATGTTGGAGGCCATTAGATCACGCATTTGAAGCAAATTATAAGACTGTGTTGAATGCATTCATTACTAACCTTATCTGCACCGTTCTCTTTATAAGTCATCCAAGTTGTACTGTTCAGTGATAAAAGCAGCTTGTACTTTGAAGTCCATTCATCAGTTTGTGAATTTCCTTGAGTCGCTACAGCACAGATGAAGAACACGTACTTCAGGTGAATTTGTAAGTAGTCTCTAGGGTCACTGTTACTGCTGGGTAACCACGCGCCATCCCCATACAGTCGACCTTTATCAGGTACTTGCCAGCCCTTGATGACGAGGCTGTAAAGCTGCTACTTGGGATCTCATGCCTGCTGTCCACACCGATTGCTTGAATCTGACAAGCTGAAACAGTTTTTTTTTGTCATTAAAAAGCGGCATGTTTACTTAAATTATTATATGAAGTCACTTTCCTTTCCCTCTATGTTTCATTTACAACATTCAGGTTATTAAAAAAATGAAATTATGTACCTGGTGCGAAAAGGAGTCGAGTTATTGAATAAAAACTTCACATGATACAGCTGGCAAAACAGATTGTCTGAATGTAAATCTGTCAGATGATTGTAATAAAATGGGAACTTCAGTATATATATTATCTTTTCACTTCTCAGAATATATGACCCATAGTTCTGTTGCACACATTAACTTCAAAGATAAATGCACGTTGATCAGTTGTCAAGACAAGCAATAGCCGGAGTTGTACTAGATAGAATTTATCCGTTGGAGACAAACTCTAGATTGATACAAAATAAATTATAATATTAATTGGGTGCCTTGAGTCTGCTTTTTGGACTTATTGTCTGACTCAATGAGTTAAATCCCTTCCTGTCAGGGCGTCGATAAAACTACAAGCCTGCTGTGTAGCCTGCAAGCAAGCTCTCCGGGGGTAGGAGGTGGGGAGGGAAAATTTGAATTTCTACGTCCAAAACTTGGACGCAAAAAGCTAATTGGTTGATTTGACCAGGTGATGACGTGATCTATCATTGAGCGTGGACTGCGTGATTTGAGTTTGTTTTTTGTCCGAAAAAGGCGAGACATTTGTATTTGCAAAACTTGCAAAAATTTCTCCAAATATCTGTACTATCCGTCAGATTTGAAACCAGAACAGCGTCTAGCAGTCAATAGCTTACTTCAAAGCAAAGATGTTCTCCCTGTTTTGCCTACATGATTTGGCAAAAGTACCAGTGCATGCTGCTGTGATCTAAAATAATTATTGGTTACAGATTGTATTGGTTGTTTTCCCACTTCAAAGCATTATTGACAACCAGCTTGCTGAAGCCCAAAGTATGGAGATGTCTGTTGTGATCTTTTCTTGGCGATCTTTCTTTTGACTGGGTCTTCTATCTGGCGTAGTTGCCAAGGTTGGCAAAGTTCACTTCATCCTTGGTCCGACATCCGAGACTTCAACTTCATTCTTTTGAGTTTACCATGTCAATGTGGCTGCAATAAAGCTGAAACCTTCGCTGGTTTTTCGTATTTTTGTAGCTCACGGTAGGTAGACTCTCCGTTGTCTCTCTCCGTTTTTCCCTCCTTCTACCCCCATTCCCCCCCCCACCCCCAAGAGAACTTGCTCGCAGGCTACGATAAAACCAGAAACAAGGAACATTTCAGAAGACTACTGGAACATGGAATACAAAAAAATAATAATTAAAAAGCATCTTCAGCACAAAAATTGAAATGGCATAAAAATAAATAATACCTTACGTTAATAACAGAACTTTTGGCAAAATTAAAAGAATTGAAGAAGATGGAAGATGTCTTCCAAGAGGAGGTGTGTGACAGGAATAGAGCATTGATTTGGGACTTACTGGACAGTTGAATATTAAGGTGGGTTGTTATTCGAAGAAATACCGAATGCTGCACCCGTACAAAAAAGAATGGTTCAAAGTGTGTGAACTCCAAGGTAACACTCTTTGTATGGAAAGGGTCTACAAATTTCTTACACTGTATCTCCATTGACTGACATTTTTCGAATAAATTCCACGCAAAGTTTATTATTAATGTTAGTGATGCTCAAATGATCAGTCAATAATTTAACTTCATTGACAGAAACTTGTTGCAATCGAAAGATCTGATTTAAAGAAATTAAACGATTCCTTCGAGTTCGACAGTGATAAACAAGCGATTCAGGAATTCTGACTTCTAGTCCTTCAAATCAAACGCAAATGACCATATGCTTATCATATCTTCTCAATTCTAGAACGTTAGCACTTCAGAACTAAAGAACGACGAGGGAAAGATACAAAATTGGAGATGAAAAGTTCGAACGTCTGACGAGCGATGATGAGTTGAGAAATATCTGTAATCCAAACAATCCATTTCAACATCTAACCTTTGTCTCTAGACAGCCTGGGACATTTTGTGGCTTTTGAACTATATGTCTGTCGTTTTCTTCACCCCAAGTGATGTCTTGTAGCCTGAACTCTATATCTGTTCAAACCCTCGCGACAGAAGACAATCTTTTCAAATTCAACATGGCGGACTGAGGTGGATCTGGATTAATCAAGAGGTTTCTGTAAACACACGGTGTAATCGGAGACGACAGGAAACATTTTTGTGTGTTTTATCAACTTAAAGTGGTGCAAGTGAAAGAAAAACTACTGCAACAGTCAAATCCGAAAATGGACAAAAATCACTTCACCCTGTCACTTCATCAAACTTGCGTCTTTGGAAATTAAACAAAATGGTGTATGTAGGAACTTTTCAAGGAGCAACCATTTACAACAGGATCAGCCAACAAACTGTGTAAGTTTCTTGTTTGCCAGTGGAAGCAGTGGATGAACTATTATTTGCTCGAAACGCTACGAATCGAACATTTAGTGAGTGTTATAAATAAGACGGTGACCTCTCACGCGAAAACGTACACTTTGCACGGCAAAACGCACGGCTAGTGAACGAATGACAAACGGATGGCCAAACCGGTTGACACCGTTATGATGAACGGCTGAACGGCTGTGGAAACATTTTGAACGGCTCAAGTGAACGGCTCAACGATCGAACAATCATTATTTTTCGTCCAACATCATGTTTTTCAAACATAAACGTAGTTGCGTAGCTAAAACAGACAAACAATGTTTGACCAAACGCCGATTTCGATGTTATGTAGTTCATTTGGTTGCTTTTTACGGGCTTTGCACTCTTTGTTGGTTGGAGTGGCTAAGCTTTGATCAATTTTTTTCGCAACGCGAAAAATGTCATCATTGAAATCAAACATAGCAAACCATTTCAATGCAAAGTGGAGAGAGGCAGCTAAACCATCATTTAGCCAGGGCTTTAACGGAGAACAGCTACATAAAATAATTATTTTTCGAATGGATCACTGAGAACGGTTGAATGGGTAAAGACAATAATAATTATTTTGAATTGACAAATCAGATTGCTTTTACACGAAGCTCGAAAATGAAACATCACTACACATATTTCTTGTTAACGTCTACCAGTAAAAAAGCTACAGGGAACTACCTTTATTTTAGGACGATGAAACCATCTCTTTATGTTAATAAGAACGGCGAGCGGTGTTTATACTTACCGCATAACATTTGCAGTAAGCTAATTTGCATATGCAATGCAGTGTTAGATATTAAATATCAAACACTACATTGCATATGCAAATTAGCTATTTTGCAAATGGTAGCGCAACGCTCAGTTCGAATCAAATATACAAAGGTCTTCTCGAACCACACTATCTCTGCAATATGTTTGTGCCGAGAATCTCGAATTATGATCTTCACGGCGCCAATATACTGCGAGCAGTAGCAGTTCTCTTTCTGCACCCTTTCCTCTTTGTATCACCTTCAGAATTTCCCATAGACTTGCAACAAATCGACCTCTCGAGTCTCACAACACAAAAGCGAACAGGGGCGAGCTGTCTAGGCCGTGAGGCAGCTGAGCGAGCAACGAAGTCGCAAGATTTCTGAATGTAATTTTCCGTTGCAAAGACAACAGATAATTTTGATTGGCTAATCAGACAATGTACGCTGTCAGGAGAAGTCGTTTACAACCTGTTGACAGACAAAACAAAACAGCAGACAGTAATTTGGGATTTTCGGTTTTGAAGAAGAATGTTTGATGCAAAGGATGCAAGCGCGTTCTGTTCTATTTTGGTTGTAGCACCGTTGAAAAGCATAATTGACGAACAGGTCAAATCAAATGACTTTGGTCTGAAGGCAATTGCTTTCAGTAACAGTGTATTGAAGGACGTAGCAAACCATAAATACCAAGTATGCATCGGAACAAGATTTGTCCGAAGAATTCACTGACCTGCTAAAAGACAATTCTTTTGCAGGAATTGCAAAGGATAACTCTAGTCATTGCCACTAGAAATAGGTCCGTCAATTATGCAAATAGCACTATTGAAATGAAACTCGCGTGCTGTAGGTTTTAGATTTGGCTAATTGCCTACATCACGAAATAGTTTCAAACCATTTTCCCGTCAATGTATGAAATAGCACTATTGTCTTTTCCTTGTGTTGCCGAAATGATAACTCGCGTTCTGCATGTATTTGTATTCTTGGAATAATTTTTGGTCACTGGCACTGGACTACCATGCGGGAGGTCGTGGGTTCAAACCCTGGCCGGACCTACACTCAGGGTCTTTAAATAATTGAGGAGAAGTGCTGCCTTTGTAATGACATCTGCAAACGGTTAGACTTTCTAGTCTTCTCGGATAAGGACGATAAACCTTAGGCCCTGTCTCACAACTCTTCATAATTCTCTGATTCTGTGGGACGTAAAAGAACCATTAGGGACGTAAGAAAACTCTGGCAGTGACCACCCCTAGTGTCTGTCTTAATTTGATATTGACATTACGGGGGCACTCATAACTCAACTTCATTAATAACTGTAAACTGCATGATAAGCAGTCTGGCAAAGTCCCCCGGCCAGTGTTGTAATGCGCATTTAAATATTGCATAGAAAATGCGCAATATAAATGTGATATATTATTATTATTATTATTATTATTATTATTATTATTATTATTATTATTATTATTATTATTATTATCATTATTATTAAAAAACAAACAGTTATCGCAAAAATTCGAAGCGTACATTAAGTAATAACGAACTTCAAGAATAGCCACCTTACAAAGGATTTTTAGCGATTGTAGATTCTTGGTAGACTTGGGCAGCCAAGTGCAATAATTATGCGAAATTTTTGTGTGTGAAATTCAACTTCACAATAGCGGTTGACATGCTTTTATCGGATAACATCTTCATTTTAATGAGACTTTGGTAATATGCGGCTGGATTCGTAGCCATTTGAAAGGTTGTATAATCTTTTATTTGCTTTGAACGGGTAACCGGAATAATGTTTATACAACTGAGTGTCTTTTCTGAACTGCTGAACTGCGGTTGAAATTGCACAATGACAACCGCACAAAGTCGAAATCGACCGACTTTGTCTGAAGTTTGTGTTAAGTAAACATACACGTTTGTTAGCGTTCTGAAAGATTGCATCGCTTCATTTTTCTGAAGTCACTAAGGAAAAAACAAACAGTAAGCACGAAAACTCGAGGAGTATATTTTAACGGGTAACCGGACTTGTTTATGCGACTGAGTGTCTTTTCTGAACTGATGAACAGCGGGTGAGAATTTTTCTGAACAGATAACCCTAGCTGTGCAAACGGTCGAACTATCAATAATTATTACTTTCTGAGTGGTTTAATAACAGGCTGAAGTTTTATTTTGTTTATTTTTTCTTTTTAACGGATAACACAACCCGTGCACACGGCTGCAATTTTTTTGAACGGATAAGACAAGCCGTGCGAACAGCTGCAATGTTTTTTGATCAGATAACACAAGCCGTGCAAACGGGTACAGCTTTTATTGAATGGCTGTTGAACGGCAAGTGCACGGCAAAATGCCATTGGAACAGATAGCCGTTAGTGTACGTTTTCGCATGAGAGGTCACACTCTGTCTTATTATGTGAGCTGCACAAAAAGGTTGCAGTGCAAATAAATGCTCTGATATCCACAAAACCAGTTTATTTCTTTTCTCTAAAGTATTTTAAATGACTGTCCTCAACAGTCTTTTATGACTTGGAATCTTTCAAACAGTGCAGTAAAGTATATTTATTTTTTGTATACCTAGTGGCTTGCCTAGCTAATCCTAAGTAAACTTATATGTGTATTTTCTACCAACCTTGCCTGAAAGGGAACAAACAAAGGCACCCTGTCAATGTTTTATGAAGACTCGGTTAAGCTGAAAAAATTTCAATCTGAACAAATCAAGCATTCAGTAGTTAACACTTTCGAAGGAAAACTTGAGGTTGAATTCAGACATCAAATGCTTCTCCAGCAGATGTTTTACACATGACATAATTATGTGCATGCTTTTGCTGTTGGAATCTCTTTGCTCTCAGAATATTAGCATTTACCTGATGGACACAAAAGACGAAAACACACCATGTAGAAAATGCAGTACCGCTCAAGAGTAAGTTGACAGTCTCGACTCGAAACTCAATCCTCGATCCTCGAAGTTATCGAGAATTGAGTATCAAGGCTCGAGTATCGAGTTGCGAGACGCTTGAACAATTTTTCGAGTATCTCAAAAACAGATTTCGAGGAAACAATTAACTTCTCCCACTTCAAACAATAAAAGAGAACAAAACCGATTTCCCTTAGCTCTCGCATGCAGTCTCTTCAAAAGTGGAACAACATGTAAAACGTAATCCAAATCAGTCAAAAAATTTATTAAATCTTCCGCATTGTGTGACACATCCATTAGAAAAAAGCTGAATTCTTTTTAATCAAACTCCAAAATCAATGTACATGTAAGGCAACTAAACTGCAAGATTGCAGCTTTTCGATAGCAATCGGCAAGAAACCGGAGAAATTTGAGCGTGGTCGCTTGACAGCAGCTGCGACCGTTCACATGAAAAATTTGCATAAACATCATCTAGAGAAGGTCTCGGTTTCTTCACGTCAAGAATTTCACAGTTCCTAGTTACTAATAAGGATAAAAAAAATTGTGAAGAAATTGCATGAGACCCCTCTCCACAGTCTTTCCTCGTCTTTCCTGTTCGCTGCAACATCTTTTGTTATCGCAATAACCAGCTTTGCTGATCAGCACAATCTGAACACCTGGAACAGGCTTCCCCCTTAGTTGAAAATCCAGCATATGCTGACTTAGGTTGGTCAGGGCCAGCTGAGGCCAGTGAAAGCTCTCTTGACAACTCGTATTAGCTGGCCAAGTAAAGGCAGGGCCAGCCAAGGCCAGCAGAATTCTCCACAGACCCAAGTTTCATTGGCCTGGGCCAGCCAAGGCCAAGCATTGTTTCATCCATTTACTGGACCAGGCCGGCTAGGGCAGGCCAAGGCCGCCAGCCCAGGCCGGCCCAGGCAGGTCTTATTTTTGCACAGGCGATGTTCAGGGCTTGAGACTAACGGTAGCCACCTAGCCACAGATTGGTAAAAATTCCATTTTGGCTAGTGCATTTTGCACTTCACTAGTTATTTTGGCTAGTGAAATGTTCAAAGCACTGGAGGACAAGAGAGAACAATGGTTGTTCCTGAAACGTGGAGTGCAGGGTGCAGAGTCATAAAAAAGAAAATATGGGAAAAAGAGGAAACATCTCTGAAAACTTCAAAAGCATTGAAACTTAGAAGAACTTTATAGAGATGCCGGATAATGTTGCATGATGATGGGAGTTACATCATAACTACTATATGACAAAGTACTCAAAGTTTAGTCAAAAACAATAAAAAAGTGGCTGCACTGTCAAAGGTCATTCGGAATGCAAACGTTGTACATCATCAACTTAACGGCCATTACTGAAACCTCGACTGCATTAATTAGCCATTAAAATATAATCAGAGATTTGCATCAGCGAAAAAAGTTGTGATGCGATTCAAGAATTATTGATTTGTGTCGGACTATGCTCAGGGACACTAGAGTACCTTCTCAAGTTCCTACGGAGATAGGAGAGAGTCTCACCTCCATTAAATTTCAGTTGCAGTTGAAAAAAGGGACTCCTATAGCTATCACTAGGGTTAGTGTCTTTTCGGTTAAGTGTGGCTCATCACTATTTCCCTTCACTATGCGGTGGATAATTGTCAATTAGTATACACCACACAAGTGAATAGTGCTTTTCGCGCGCTCTGATTGGTTAACTCGGAGGTGATTAGCAAGGACTATTCACCTCTGAGCAGCTGGCGTGCGAGATTTTACAATTTCCAACCGCTTGTAGGTATATTGTCACACATAAAGAAACGGTTTTGTCAGCTAATTATTCAGCTTGTGTGGTATATACTGAAACAATTATTCACCTCTGTCAGTGTCCGTGAAAGTGGTGGATAATTACCTCACTGCTTCGCAGTTCGGTAAATATTCACCACTATTCACCTCCACTTTGTGAATAATTGTTAATTATTACAGCATGAATGACAAGATATCAAAATTCATGGTCTAAAATCATTGTTTTCATCAACAAAACTATATTTCTTCCGTAATAGAAGCCATATTTTCTCCTAATTGTGCCTAGGTAGTATTTAGTGATAACAGACTTAGGCTGCATTCATTATGTATACTACGGGGGGGGGGGGGGGCAGAGGATTTTGAGGGGGGATCTCAAAATTTAGGAATTGAAAAAGGGGGTATGTCAAGTTTTTTTTTTTTTCATAACATGAAGGAGGGATGCGAATATTTTTGTGGAGGTATCATATATGTAAGAAAGTGTTGATAATATAATGAAATTCAAACAGGAAGACCTTTGTTCTTTTAAAGGCCCAATAATTATGTGTATATTGTCAATCATCATTGTAAATGTAATCATCCTGATCATCATCATTGTCATCCTGATCATCATTTTCATCTTGTTCATCATACAAATTGTCATCCTGATCGTCATCATTTTGAGGTGGGATCTGAAAATTTAGGAATTGGAAAAGGGGGGATGTCAAGTTTTTTTCATAACATGAAGGAGGAATGCGAATATTTTTTTGGAGGTATCATATATGTAAGAAAGTGTTGATAATATAATGAAATTCAAACAGGCAGACCTTTGTTCTTTTAAAGGCCCAATAATTATGTGTACATTGTCAATCATCATTGAATCATCCTGATCATCATCATTGTCATCCTGATCATCATTTTTCATCTTGTTCATCATATAAATTGTCATCCTGATCGTCATCATTGTCATCCTGATCATCATTTTCATTGCCACCACTGCCAGAATTATGGTCGTGGTCATGGTCATCATCATCATCCTTATCAGCAGCAGCAGCAGCACGGCGTACAGAAGGCTTCCCACAAGCCTTTGGATGGCAAGGTGAACAGGGGCAAGAGCATCAACAGAAAATATGTTTAAAGATTTCAGGTGCTTCATTGCCTCAAGATGAAATTTGGGCTTGAGCATATTCAGTTCCTCTAACTTCAGCTCCTGGCTTTGCATTTGTTCTTTAACTGGAATGTTTTCTTCTTTCATCACCAGCTGACAAAGCTGTGATGATTTTGCTTTGTCAGGGATCAACTTGGTCAATATTTCTGTACATCTGTTATGTAGCCTTTTCTTTTTTTCCTTTTTTTCAGCCTTTCTCTCCTTCGTTTTAAAGTCTGTCTGTGTGTGTTTGGAGGGGGTGGGGTATGTTTTTCCTTCTGATCAAGTGGGGGGATTTGTAAAAATCTGTTGTGATTAATGGGGGACCTGAAAATATTGCGCTGTCTAAAAATAATCCTCTGCTCCCCCCCCCCCCCCCCTGTACTATACATGATGAATGCAACCTTAGCAAAGGATGTTGAAATGAGATGCTGTGATGTTTCAAAATAAATCGCCAAGTGCCTTATGAATTATTATGTGCTAATAATAGTGTGCCATTTCATCTCCATGCATGAAATAAACATCGTGACAACCTCTACTTCTGATTAGTTCAGCTGCATTTTGCTTGCAAGAATGTCATGTCATGTACTGCGCAGAGAAGAGAGTAGCTAAATGTCGAGGATCGTGGGTAAAAGTCGAGGGTGAGGGTGTGGGTCGAGTGTGAAGGTCGAGGGTGGGGGTGACGGTCAAGGATGAGGAGGAGAGTGAGGGTAGATAGTGAAAAAAATTAATTAAATGTGTAGAATAGAAACGCAAATAAATTCCGATACCGTGGAACCAGAGAAACATTTTTTGAGGCACCAAAAGAAAATAAAAGAAAAAGAACAAGGAAGTTTCTCAATTCCTCCCTGTTCTCTCTTAATGAACTCAGCGCAGCATGTATTTTCCAACGTCGAGATAAAACTGCAAGCGTGCAGTATGTCGACAGCATCTTCACGATGATAAAACTTGAAACACAGAACATTCCGGGACGCCATTTCGTTATTTCTGTTAAAGTGCATCATTTCATTCCTTTTATTATTATTATTATTATGCAGTAAAACTATCTGTATGCACAGTGTTATAAAGCGACACAGGGCGCAAAGCGTAACCTGTGCGCACAAGCGAAACTTAAAAGGAATAACCATATAAAAAAAAAATAAATAAATAAAATAAAAATAAAAATAAAAATAAAAAAAATAAAAAAGTAAAAAAATAAAATATATATCTATATATATATCTACATGGCTAAAAACTATTATCTAGGCATATAAATGTTTGTAGTGTCTCTCGTTCTTCGTGGCTGATAGTCAGGCTTTGATCTTAGGTCTTCATATCATAACCTTGAAAGTTCTCGCTATATTTAGGGATGACGACAAGACTGCCTTTTGCATGGCCTCTAAAACTTGATTCGCCTTACGTCCTACCAGTGACTGAATTGAGGTTTCGGTTTCTCTCGACCAGCCTCCCAACACGTCCATGATAATGTTATGTTGAATCACCTCGTAACCTCTATACTGCTGCTTCAATTCCCACCTTAACGGGCCATACTTCATCGTCTTCTCCTCGCTCTTTTTCTCTCGGTTACTAATCCAAGGGCAGCTCATCTCTAAGGTCAGCACTTTCTTGTTTGCATGATCCACAATCCTCGCGTCTACACGATTGGCTCGAACCTCCTGGTGGTCCGCATACACGGGTACATCCCACCATGCTTCCACTTGTTCTGACCTGTACTCCGGTTTGGGCATTACTGGCGAGTACCACGGTGGTACTTCCTCGAGAAGACCCTGGTCATGTAAGATCTCATAAAACAGGACCTTTAGAGCCATGTTGTGTCTGAATAAATACTTGGTCTGAGCCAACGCAGTGCACCCGGACAGGATATGAGAGACACTCTCTTGGGCGTGGCCACATATTCTACACTTCACGTCCCCAGAGCAACTTGTGTGAGTCTTTTTGCTAGTGTAGAGCTTTGTTGGCAAAAGTTGCTCGTACAGTTCAAACGCACCGGCAATAGTATACGTGGGACATGATCTCCATGTTCTCAGCCAACTGAAACATCCGTGCGTGCACAGCTGTTCATCGTCCTTTCTCTCTCTCAGTAGCTTCCCCTGCCATTCTAGGCCACGTACGTCCCTCTCATACTTCTCCTCCACACATTCTTTCAGCACTCCCTTCACACGTTGCGGTGGGATGGCCTCTCCACTGGTCATAACACATAACACATAACACAACTTACTTATCACCTTACACATCCACTTTGGAAACCTATGCAGCACCATCATCTCACCTAACCACCCATGATCTACCGAATCATATGCCTTCTTCACATCTACCCATGCCATACTCAGGTTACGCCTTCTTCTCTGACAATCCAACGTCACCACCCTATCAATCAACAAATTATCTACCGTTCCACTACACCCCTTTTTTGCACCTCTCTGCGATCCTTCTTATTATTATTATTATTATTATTATTATTATTTAATTAATTTTTCCTCCAATCTTTAATCTGAGGTGTTACTAATCGGCGTAACGCATGCGGTTTTTTGTTCCAATCTTTAATTTACTTGCTGTTTTTTTATTTCCACGTCCAACAGGCGACAGCGTATTCAGTTCTGACGTTGATTTGCTGAAAGGTACAAAAATTCCTTTTTGTTTTGTTGGATGCTTAGTTTTCTTTTACACTGATGAGTTTGTACCCCTAGATCAGGTATTGGTTCTATAGGACTTTCTAACCGTTGACGGTAATGTGGATCTCCAAATGAACAACATTACGGTCTATTTTTTTCCTTTCCTTTTTTTTTGTTATTTCACTTTTGAGGTTAATCTGCTGACGACATGCTGCTCGCCTGCGGTTTTATCTTAGAGACGGACCATTAGAAAAAACCGGAGCGGGGCTCGGTGGGGGGGGGGGGGGGGGGGTGAAAAATTTTCACTGCATGAATTTTTTTTTTGAAGCCGACTTGTCTGCATGAATTTTTTTTCCAGCTCCATGAAAATTTTTTTAGGTACCACCGCTTGCGGGATTTATTTTAGACAAGTTTCCCTTGCAGGAATGTTTTGGGGGAATTGTCAGCCCTCCCCAGTTTTTTCTAATGGCACAGTTCCTCCTAATTTTGGCACACGTGAGGAAACAACTAGCTCAGCTGTTTCCTCTTACAGGTTTTATCATCGTGAAGATGCTGTCTACATACTACACGCTTGCGGCTTTATCTCGACGTGGGAAAATAGTAGAGTTCTTCTCAAATTGAATCATTGCTGCGCTGAGTTCATTAAGAGAGAACGGGGGGGGAATTGAGAAACTTCATTCTTTTTCTTTTATTTTCTTTTAGTGCCTCAAAAAAATGTTTCACTGGTTCCATGGTATCGGAATTTATTTTTTGTTTTTATTCTACATATTTTATTTAAATTTTTACACTTTCTACCCTCACCCTCACCCTCACCCTCGACCATCACCCCCACCCTCGTTTTTTTCCCTCGACCCTCGACATTTAGCTACACTCTGCAGAGATATTGCTACGAACGCAAGTTGTGACCATGCAAACATCAGAAATAAAATAAATAATTAAAATTCTGGAAAAAAGAATAACCCACAGAAACCTTGTACTCATTATGTTTCACAAAATGTTCTCGTTCTTATTGATTTTCATTTAATTCTTATTCCAATTATTTGGGTTCTTGTCACAGTAAAATATTCAATTTCCTCTTTATTTTTATATTTTATTTGTATTTTATATGGTATTTTTGTACCCGTTTGTATTTATATCATTTTTATTTCCTCTGTTTTTAATATTTCTTCTTTTTCCCATTTTTGCATTTCCCATTTTTTCTTTTTGATGACTCCGCACTCCACACTCCGCACTCCGCATTCCTCATTTTAGGAACAACCCTGATGCAATGAACAACAAACGAACTACTTCCCCAACGTTTCCCCAATTTGCTGCTGGCCATTGAGATTTGCCTCATTTTCCCTAAAGTGTTTCTCTTTTCATCGCGCGCTGGCGAGCGTGACTGAATTTTTGCCATCACAACAAACAAAAATGTGATAGCTCTGGTTCTACAAGGCGCACAAATTCAATTGAAACGGCAGAATACTCTGTGTTATAAATGCTGATTTTCATTATGAAATAGTGCTTATGATCCGCCGTTTATTGATGATCTATTTATTTGAAAGCAAGATTTCAAAAGTGTTTCTCTTTTCATCACGCACCGGCAATGACACACAGAGACGATTGAAACGGCAAAATACTCTGTCCTAAATGTATTTCTGTTAATGTTGTTTCTCTACAGCATTATCATTACATGGTGAAACTTGATAAATAAGTGGTGCGATTCAAATAAATCGTTCGAGTGAGTTATTTTATTTCAAATTCCTTAAAATTCAAATCACATTTTGCATTCAAAAGAGCATCCGTTTTTGTATTTAAGCTACTGTGTTTAGACACTACTGTTGAGTACCGGACGTAATCTTGAATATCCAATTTTATAGCTAGTTTGCTTTTATAATAATGTTAAATTTCTACCACAGTGTCTCTTTAACTTTTAAAGAACTTAATTTACGATGTCGAGGTGTAAAATACGTTGGGCATGTAATGTAACGACAGTCTACGGGACTGCAGACCCCGAGCTTACAAATGTTTAACACTTGCCGGATAGATGCTAGAAACGTCGACACATTTCATAAAAAATCTCCATACACAGTCAGTTAGAAAAACAAGAAACAAGAATTTCTAGGAAAGTAAAACGTAGATTGCTTTTTCATCATAATTTAACTATTTAGTCCCTATAGCCTTTGTAGTTACAATAGTTTGCATTGCTTCTATTATAAATTATTAATGCTCCTTCTATTTTTCTTCTGTTGTAATTGCAACATATGATATGTACTTCTTATCGTGTGGAAATAACGACGACGACGAGTATCGTTTCAGCAAAGGAGTAGTCCTCAGAAAGGCCAGCGACAAACAACAATGATATACACTGGAAAAATTGAAAATTTCCATAGTATGTAAAAAACATGTAAATAACATGTAAATGATCAGAAAGATACTGTAAATGAATATTTACATGATTTTTACCCATTTACATGTTCTGACAAATCCTGTAAAAAACATGTAAATAATTCAGGTGAAACATGTAAATTATGGAACAGATCCTGTAAATTTCTCAGCCCAGGGACACCAGTTCATGTAAATAGCGTGTAAATGTAATAAAGAATCCTGTAAATCGCATGTAAATCCAGTAAGGGAACCTGTAAATATCATGTAAATCGAATTAAGGAGCCTGTAAATATCATGTAAATGGGAAAAGGGAGCCTGTAAATATCATGTAAATCGTATAAAGGAGCCTGTAAATATCATGTAAATCGAATAAAGGAGCCTGTAAATATCATGTAAATGGAAAGAGGGAGCCTGGAAAAATCACGTAAATCGAATAAAGGAGCCTGTAAATATCATGTAAATCGAATAAAGGAGCCTGTAAATATCATGTAAATCGAATAAAGGAGCCTGTAAATATCATGTAAATGGAAAGAGGGAGCCTGGAAAAATCACGTAAATGGAATAAAGGAGCCTGTAAATGTCATGTAAATTGAATAAATGAGCCTGTAAATATCATGTAAATCGAATAAAGAAGCCTGTAAATAACATGTAAATTGAATAAAGGAGCCTGTAAATATCATGTAAATGGAAAAAGGGAGCCTGCAAAAATCACGTAAATCGAATAAAGGAGCCTGTAAATATCATGTAAATCGAATAAAGGAGCCTGGAAATATCATGTAAATCGAATAAAGGAGCCTGTAAAAATCATGTAGATCGAATAAAAGAGCCTGTAAATGACATGTAAATCGAATAAGGGAGCCTTTAAATATCATGTCAATGCAAAAAGAGAGCCTGTAAATATCACGTAAATCGTATCATGTAAATCGAATAAGGGGGCCTTTAAATATCATGTAAATCGAATAAAGGAGCCTGTAAAAGTCATGTAAATGGAATAAGGGGGCCTGTAAATATCACGTAAATCGAATAAGGTAACCTGTAAATATCACGTAAATGGAATAAGGGAGCCTGTAAATATCATATAAATTGAATCAGGGAATCCTGCAAAAATCACGTAAATCGAGTAAAAGAGCCTTTAAAAAGCTGCTTTATAAATTGTTTTATTGTAATTCCATTGATCATAATGTAACACCCTTTTCAATCATTTACGATTCTAAGATTTCTGTCTGTCATTGGAAATGTAACCTTAATTTCTGCCTGTGACAACTTAAACCATCAATATTCATTCTGTTAATGTTTTACAGGAGACCACTCCTTACATTCACTCTACCATACTATATGAACAAAGTGCATGCAGATTTTAGGAATCCTGAATTCCAATTTCTCCGCCGACAAATATTAAAAAGTGGAATAGAGAATTAACTCTAAAGTGTAAATTAAAGTGCTACTTAAGCCCATGAATAACCCACTGGGCATTAGCCCTAGTAAAGGGAAACAGGGAACCACACGAGGCAAAGAAAAAATCTTTTGACCTCGGTGGGAATCGAACCCACGACCTCCGGATTAGATCTACCGTTACTCTGCCGACTGAGCTACAAGGTCGCACAGAGAAAGTCGGGGACGATTAGAGATGGTGAATCGCGGCAAAGAGAAAGTAAGGGTACATATGAATGTTGTGCCGCGTAGCACTAGGAACACAAATAGTGGAATAGAGAATTAACTCTAAAGTGTAAATTAAAGTGCTACTTAAGCCCATGAATAACCCACTGGGCGTTAGCCCTAGTAAAGGGAAACAGGGAACCACAATGTTTCGTCGTGGTTCCCTGTTTCCCTTTACTAGGGCTAACGCCTAGTGGGTTATTCATGGGCTTAAGTAGCACTTTAATTTACACTTTAGAGTTAATTCTCTATTCCACTATTTGTGTTCCTAGTGCTACGCGGCACAACATTCAAATATTAAAAAGGTTTGACTGTTGTCACAAATAAATGTCCAGTTTCATCAAATATTTTTAACTTCTGCATCCTCACAACTAATTTAATATTTTTGTAAAAAAAAAACTATGTGACACAAGCAAAAGTTCATTGGAATTACTACACAACTGCGAGGATCATTCTTCATCTAACAATGTTTCATTACTAACCACATTCATGTTCAACCAGTTTCTGTGCAACACAACAGAACTGATGGTGAGGTAGTACATGTCCTTAATGCTTGCTTTAAACATGCAATACAACATTGCTGCATAAACATAATACCTGTGTTACTTCGCCTTCATAAACTAGTCTGTTCAGCACAAATTGTGATATTATAATAATTGCCTTGTCTTCTACCATAAAAATTCCAAATGATTTACATGAGAGTGAAATAAAGTTTCATATGATTATTAATCGATTAAAATCTGTGTAAAATGCAAACTGGTATATAAAAGTATGCATCAACTACTATTTAAGATATAAATACTCCAATTATTGGGGCCGGCGCATGGTCGCTTACGACAAACAAATCATCCATATATTTTTCCTTTTTGATGTGTTGTGCTTCCAGGAAATATGCAATCCAACCCAAAAGGGTCTGAAATTAAATTCTGATTCCTAGAGGAAGGGAATCTTAAAGACAAAATTTTTTAAGGCACAAAGCTAACCTGGGACTTCTGGAGCTGTTGGGGAATCAGGGTCCGCACCAAGGAAACCTCTTTTGGGGATTATCGATATTTTCTCGAACAACACATTTTATCCTTGGTTTAAATTTTTGTAACGTTTTTCAAACTAAGGAAAATAAAAGCTGTTGAAACCTCAAATTAAACCGTTGTGGTTACATGCACAAATTGTCGTGTGTTATCATTTCATAATCGGTTTTTCTTTTAACAATTTTGTTTTCAAGCACCTGCCCAAGAGACTGCAGGAGATCTTCTTTTCTGGAATCCCTTGATGAGGAAAGGCAAAACTGCATGCATGTAGATTTTAGTTTCTGCATATTCGCAGAACCCACTGTTTTCGCCTTTAAGTAATGCAATCCAACAATGACTGCTTGGTCTCTTGGCACCTAACAAAAACAATGAAACTACTCATCAGGACGAACCTAAAAGTATTTAAGTTATTTATGTTTTATGCAGGTTTTGTATAAGCATCCATGTTAAAGCTGTATTTCACAGGTCAATTGCAAAATTCTAACCCCCTGAGGACAGGTTTTATTCTAGGAATTGACCAGTGAGGACCACAGATATTATAAAGTTCTCAAAGCAAAAAGGAGGACTGCGTCTTACTGTTAAAGTAACAGTGAGACTTGCAATATTATTGACACTACATAAATAATGAAGACATAACACAATCATTTCAAAAAGCAGCGTTTTCTCTCTTCAGTGGTCTTTGGAATGAGCTATGCAAGCTCTTGGGAGCAGCCACCTGTGGCTGATAATGCAACTGTTCACTTATGAACATCAGTCCCATACATGTAAGTGTCCAGCCCCAGTTAGACATGTTTTCTGCTTCTTTATAGTGTCCCATTACAAAAGCTTTGACTTTACTTAGAAATCAAGACCTCAGAGGCACCAGACCACATACTGTATTGCAAAATATCCCCAATATATCAGTATAGTATACAGCTGTACTTACAAATCTTGAATTCAGAAGTTTCGATTCATTGGCCTGTGCATGTTCCAACCTTTTTGTTTCATATTCAGATAATTCCTAAACCTAAAGAAAAGAGTTAAATTAAGGCTTGTGTTTACCATTAGTTAAATTATTTTTGTAAGTGAGTACAGTCAAACCTCGATTATCTGGACTCGTGGGGACTGAGCTGAATAGTCCGCATAATCAAAAATATGAATATTAATGAACCAAAACTAAAAATCAAAGCTCAGTGAAATGCATTGCAGTAATACGGCGCGCGTAAGCTCAAAACGCGTATAGATTTGTGACTTGAAGCGAAACAAATTCAGTTTGAACCAGAGTTTCAATACTTAATTAGAAGGGTAAAAGGTTTCCTGTGGATCTTAAATATGGCTAATTGATATTCATAAAAAAATCGGACCAGCTAAGTAAGTCCGGATAATCGAGGTCCAAGTAATCGAGGTTCGACTGTAATCCTTAAAATGTATGCAACCAAAGCACTTGAAAAAAAACCTTCACACCAAGTCATTTACATGTAACATTTTTAACCACTAGTTTATTATTTTAACGGTCGGGATCACTGAAGTTCGCCTATTTCATACACAGTGCAAGCATAGAATTTGTCCCCCATTGATCAGATTCTCACATTATTCATGAGGCACAACAGATTTGATTCTGTACTATGGACAATGTACCGCTGAGCAAGATTAAAATGTTCATCCAACTCTCTAAGTGGTCAGACTGGCTTACAGCGTAACTGTTATTGACACACACCTTTTTCTACCTTGACAGTAGCTTTACATGTAAATTAAGATGACAGCTACAGACGATTTCATACAGATGGAACATGTAACTAGATCTGAACAGGCATTTCTTTTTATTTTAGCAGTTGTCACTTCTACATTTCCATATGGATCTTGAAGGATTAAGCAAGTACAAGTTACCATAAACTTACACACATACCAAGTTGCACCAATGTACAGTTTTACCTTTGAAGATTGATTTCGTTCATCCCCATCATCCAAAATTTCTGAATTATTTGAGGAGTGCCCTTATAGGCAAGATTTTTAATCTGGGCACATTAGGTACCATGATTTGCATTTTGGAAACTCTGATTGCCTCAGTGAAAGGGATGGTCATGTAAAATGTTCATGTAACATTTAAATATTAAGATTTTTACAGGCTGGTTTTCACTAGCAACAGAATTGAGTTGGAGTCAGCATTGTAAGCCTTACAGTGATTATGTCGCTTACTAGTGAAAACTAGATTTTCAAAGACGGAAGCAGGACAGGAAGAACAAACCAATCACAATGAGTGAGAAGGAGCAATTTGATAGGTTCATTCTTACACTTCTGCTTATGGCTCTGACAATCTACATTGCAGGCTAAACATGTTGGGACAGTCAACGTGATACGAGCAAAATTCACTTTTAGCCAGAAGGAGTTGGAGACCAAATTCCCTTAAAATTCTAAATACTTTTATGTGGAGACATGTTTCCTAGACATCCCTTTTTCTATGTCTGACTTGGCTATCCCCATGGGTCTGGATATTAATTTTGTCCATTCATAACAATGACATATCACTGGGGTCATATGCGAGTATAGCAGTTTTAACCAAAGGCTTTGATAAAACAGCCCCAAACATAATGTAAGAGTAACACAGAAATGCTTTTTTTAAGTTTGTTAATGCTCCTTAATGTCCAATTTTTTATTATTCTGTGGAAAACATTTTCTTGTACTAATTCCTAGAAATTATGTATTAATTTCTAGAAATTAGTACATGTATATATTAGTGGGTTTCTGACATTGTTTTTTAAATGGGCTCCACAAATAACTCCAGCATACTATAAGCTACGTACACATGTAAGGGACCGTTCATTTTTTACGAGATAGGGGGGGCTGGTGGGTTTGGGGGAGGGGTCACCAAAAAAAATCCGGCCTTAAAGGGGGGGCATCCAAAAATAATAAGGGAAAAGGGGGGAGGTCACGTAAAGCATTTTGGTAATACTTTAAGGTGGGATATGTTTATCCCCACAGAAAAAAAACAAAGAAAGTTTTTAAATCGGCTACAGACTGCAGTTTTAAAGCTATGGAACTTAATGAACCAAAAAAGATTTCTTTTTTTATATTTACTTAATTTTCATCTCTGTATTGTTGGATTTTTTAATCTTTTTTGATTTTTTTTAACAATTTTTTCATTTTTTTTACAACTTTTTTAAATAATTTTTTTTAAAAAGGAATTTTGACATAAGTACAAGTGAGCAGCACATTGCACGTTACGCAGGATTTTAGTCATATCCTGCGCATAATTTTCTGTAGGTGTCTTTCGCTGTCCACACCCTAGTTGGAACGTGATTTGTACTTTGTAAAAAATAAGTTCCTTTTATCCATGTTTTTCAAACCTCCTGACGAAGTCTGTGTGATCAGACGAAAACGGTCGTTGAAAATAAGGCAAGTTGACAAGATCTGTTGCTGTGTGCTGCTCACTAGTACTTATTTAAAAATAATACATCTCGATGTGGTAGATTTCAGCAAAAAAGAGGGCAGAGGAGAGGGCAACGGAAAGCCAGAACGCGAAAGAGAAAAATTATGAAGATTATGCTTGGAAAGATTTGTGTGAAGATCCGATAAAACTAAAAAAGCTCTGAGTGCCAGAGCTAAACAAATATCTCAAACACCATAGACTAGACAAGCAACTGAACAGCACCAAAACTGACAAGGTTCAGGTAATTACCAGACACTGGCTTCTCCAAATGAATCCTGAAGTAACTGACAGATCTACTACAAACAGGATTGAGAGGAAGAGACGAGGCTCAAAATGAACCTTTGCTAGACAGTGATAACAACGACAGCGATAAAGACGACAACGGTGGCAGTAAAAGCAGCGCTGATGAGGAGAATGAAAATGATTGCATTGACTCTGGTGATAGAGACGAGTTGAGGGTTGTCATTTTTGCGTTCATCAATGACGAAGAAGAAGTTGAGAGGCCAGCCATAACACACTCGGGAAGAACCAACAACACAATTGCCATCAACATGCCGTCTGTTCTAACAACATCGGTTCATTACCATGTCACTGCCAGAGCGGCTATACTGGAGATAACCAGAAGATCAGAAATTGATTTTTCTATCTTTCATTCCTCAATGAACTCAGAGCGAGCTGGCACATTTCTTTTTTTGATGATTTTATAGTATACAGTTAAAAGTGACAGATGCAACTGTAGTATGAATTGTAATACCTTGATAATGCCAAAAAGATACTGTGTTACTTGTACAGTATGTATAGCTGGTTTAATTGACAATTTTTTTGGCGGAAGGGGGGGGGTCACCGAAAAAATTTACCTTTATTTGGGGGGTCATGGAAAAAAATTTAATGACGGGGGGGTCATACAATTTTTTAATGACAGTTCAAAAAATCCCACCAGCCCCCCCCCCTACCTCGTAAAAAATGAACGGTCCCTAAGCACAGTGAATTGTTTTTGTCAGCCTTCATGTACACTGTAGTGAGATACTATAGCTTTGTGCAGAACAAAGACACTTGCCAAACAAGCTACAAAAGCTATCCTTGATAACACATGTAGCTTCAGACACCTGTCAAATAGTCAAGGCTCTATATCCATACACAACAGGGGAAGATTACCATGTGAATTTACAAGGTAAAAATTGAAGCACATATTTCTGCCACCAATTGCCCGAGTCATTATCATTTATTTGTTTAAAGGATAACCTTAATAGTTCAAACTATATGTACCTTGTTCCATTTTCGTTATTGCTGTTGAAGATGCTATGCAGTCAAGGTTAGGTAAAGGTTGTTTACCATGTCAACATTGTTCGAAAAGAGAGCTTTAGGTCATCAACTACCTGAAACTAAAACAAACAACTGTACTAAAATAATCTGTACAATAATGTTCTCTAGACAAGAGAATGCTTGCCATTATTTTATAGCCCTTGATTACAGTCATTATACTACACGTATACAGTCAAACCTGTATTATGCAGTCTGACACCCTTGGGGATTCTAGAGTGTCCATTTAGGGCCTGTTTATATGAGATTTTTCAGCCCGCTCTACAGCCCGCTTTACTGGGCTGGCTCGGCTCATGCCGTATTTCTTCATAAAATTATGGTTAAATGTGGAGGTAGAGTCTACCTTGGCATAAAGTGCTCAATGCTGTGGTAGCAGAGCTAAGTATACATAAGTTGAAGGATTAAAGAGGACACATCGATTCTCTGTGACTCTGAGTTTCGCGCCTAAGCGCTCGTCAGACAGAAAGTTCAGAAAGTTCTGTCTGACGAGCGCGTAGGCGCGAAACTCAGAGTCACAGAGAATCGATGCGTCCTCGTTAATCCTTCAACTTATGTAAAATTATGGTTATGTTTATATGAGAAGGTGGGCTGGCCCGCCTGCCTTCTCATATAAACATAACCAAAATTTTGTTAAGGAACATATTCTGTCAGTTACACAGACCAGAATTACCAGTAGGTATATTGGGCTAAAACACAATCAGGGTGGCAAAGTACAGCTGTAGGGTCCACTTAGGTAAAAAAAAATTTCAACTGCACTATATCTGTTATTTCATGCTGATTCATGGTTTCGAAGTACAACATGTCATGATTACTGATATGTAGTATATCTGAGCATACACTTCTGGTTTTAGAGATATACAATAGTTCATCACAGTCATTTTTATGAGGGAAGGAGGGGACAGACAAAACAAATTTGGAATAGAAAAAAGGAAACCATAATACACAAGGCTTCAAATGGGTCATGATAAAACGCAAGGATATACCTCACAAATTAATGTGATTTGGTAAGCTGAAGCCACTCTAAAGGCACTAAGGCCACATGGTAGCGGGCATTACCCCTTAAATCCACCAAAGTAAAGATTGAGCCCAAGCATTAGAAGCCATGGACAGCTGTTTCGGCCTTGTTAGGCCTCATCAGCATGGCATAGCTAATGCTCAGGCTCAAGTACCCACATATCCTGGCTTCAGCTTACCAAATCACATTAATTTGTGAGGTATATCCTTGTCACTTTAGCCACATCCCACAAGCTTTACGTTTACATGATAAAACGCAGACTGCAGACCGCGCAGACCATGCGGAGTGGGAAATTTTTTGATTGCTTTACAAAAAAATCCGATTTACATTTGATTGAGATGTTTATACTTTTTTCTTACTCTTTTGGCGACACTGGATCAGTTTCCATCTTATGGACACCTCATGAGGTTATTTCGAGCTATTATGTTACCTAGCAACAATTTTGAGGAAAATAAAACACAAACAGCTGAGATTAACTTTTGGCCTCTCACGCGAAAGCATTATTTGCAGTTGTCAGAAACTGGGGCTCACCAATTGCGTGACAATGAGCTGTCAAGTCAATCAATTCTAAGTGACTGATTTTGTGGTGACAAGTTGAATGTCAAGTGTAATCGAAGACTTTTTGTGATTTGATGGCTGTGTATTTCATTGATTGAGCCAGCTTGAATTGAGATGAGTTGTGTTGTAACCTGTTAGTCGTCGAACCTGTGAAACAATTAAACCAATTTCAGTAGCGAACCTGTGAATTCAACCCTTTGTGATTTAGTTTATGGGATACCGTAAACCAAGCATTTCCCACACGGTATCCATTCAGCATTTGCACAGCTGAACGGCCAGCAAGTGAACGGATAAGAAACAGTGGCAAGACAAGCCGTTCGAAACAGATCGGTTGAAAGGCTGAACGGATGCAATGTTTTATCGAATGCCTAGGATCGAACTGCTATTTAAATGGCAGAAGTAACATTCGATTGAAATGCAAAAGAAATTATGACGCTTGTCCTTCACACGCGTCGCTTCACCATATCCATCAGATCGTGTCAGACAGCTTTGATTTGCAATCTGTGGGAAAAAATATATCAGCCTTTCAAACCAAGAGATTTTCCAACAAAAAGTGATTGGAGCCCCCCCAGAAACTTTTGACAAAAATAAAGCTGCATTCACGAAGCCGTTTTCAGTGTTGGAAATAATTATTTATAATGAAAATATAGCAATCTAATGACAATTTTGAGTGGCGCCACCGCGTCTAGCCGTAAGTAAACACAGGTTTAGATTGAGAAATATTCTTCATTTAAAAGATATGGAAATCCTTGCCATGATTGTGCAGATCTAGTTTGTCCTGTGAGAAATTTACAGTGCATTCTCAAAGGCTAAAATTATGCCGCAAGCCAGTCAAAAAATGGAAGCTGTTGCAATGTCACCAAAAGAGTAAGAAAAAAGCATAAACACCTCAATCAAATGCAAATCAGATTTAAAACAAGCAATCAAAAAATTTCCCAGTCTGCATGGTCTGCAGTCTGCGTTTTATCATGACCGGCTTCAAATTCATCCAGTCAAGTCAATTCTGAACTTGTACAAAACAGCATTACCTTATGATGCAAGCAGGTATATCACAGTTCAGCCAGACATGCAGGAGGACAGTTTATTCAAGTTATTTAGAAATCCAGCTTCTGAGAGTACTTGTAAGTGAATTTGAATGAAATGTTACTGTAGGAGATTTAAATTGTTATACATGTAAGGCAAAAAAGTCCTATATTAAAATGACAATCTTATTATTTCATTATTCTCATGAATGTTTACAAAAAATCATGTTCAAGATTGCTTTTGCATGAGATCTCAAAACCAATAGCCAAGGTACATCAATACCAACAGGAAATAAGTATGTTGTGTGTATTCACATGATGAAATGCACCTTTGGATGAGATTTGCTTTTTACTTGAATTTTTTTGTAAAAATCAAAAATCCCCATTAATACCACATCTGTACTATTCCCATCCATAACAAAAAAACATGAAGAGTTATTTCACATTAATTTTAGTCAAGTGGTTCCTCAAAATCACACAGGGATACCTTAGGATTTTTCAAGCAAGAAAAGTTTAAAATACACTCAGAGAAATTAGCACGTCAGTGTTTAAACATTGATCCTTTTCAACAAAACCACATCTTTTGGAGCCATAGGCCCTACAATATTATTTTGCATAACAAGTAACTATAAGCTTCAGTTCAGTATTACAGCTGCTCTTTTGTGTTTACACTGTCTTTTCCTTGGATTGTTCACCCTGATTGTGTTTTACACTGTAGTTGATTCAATTCTTTAAACACAAGAGTTAAGCCAAATTTATTCTTTTGTTTATGAATTGAATGAAAGACTTACTATAGCCTGCGTCGCAGACGTAACAAAACCCCGGTTAGTAACGTCTGCGAAGCAGTGTCAAATTCCTTGTTCTGTACCAGAATTTGAGTACGCGTTATGATTGGCTTGTCAACAAAGGCTTTTGTTAAAGAGCCAATCAGAACGCGTACTCAACAAAAGGCTTTTGCTAATGAGCCAATCATAACGCGTACTCAAATTCTGGTACAGAACAAGGAATTTGGCGCTGCTTCGCAGACGTTACTAACCGGGGTTTTGTTACGTCTGCGACGCAGGCTAGACTAAGAATTTGGTTTATCAACAGAGTTGATAATGTAAATTGACCAGGGTACAGGGATTCGATTAGCTGACGTTTCAAGTGTTAGCCCTTCGTCAGAGCGAATAATCACTCAGCACGACGAAGCGCTAACGACGAAGGGCTAACTATGAAGGGCTAATGCTCGAAACGTCAGCTAATCAAATCCCTGTATGGTGGTCAATTTACATTATCAACTCTGTTGATAAACCAAATTTTCGTGTTCACTCCCCCACCGACGCAGCACCACAGGTTCTTTAGAAACTAATCCCCTTTATTACTAAGAATTCATTTTGCTAAATTTGATTGTAAGTTACACAACCCGCCTCGATTAGCTTTGCTACATGCAGGTTGTGTATTTTTCTAAATTGTATATCATAAATTATTGAAATAAAGTGAAGTGAAAGTGAAGTGAAGTGAAGTGGGCTTCTTTCTGGACTAGTGTTGAAAATTTTCACTTACATGTACACTGTGTTTTTTTTTAGCAGCAAAAGCATTTGCTTGCTAAGGCACTGACTGTTACATATTAAGTAGAACAGATACTGTACCCTATTCTTAACAACCATAACTGGTGTCAGGTCCTCAAACCATTTCCTTTCAAGAATCCTTCTGCTGTATCTAATTTAACCTGCCAAAATAAATTGCATTGATTTAATGAGTATCCACAATCATCACACTTTATAGACTTTTGGGATGGTTACTTGAGAAACTTTATGGTATTTCATCAAGAAAGGAGACGAGCTAGTTGTGTGTTAATTGGCCTGTACTGAAACTCTTCTGTCGATTTTAATCCATTTCTTCAGTCTATCACTTATGCACCTATCAATGTTAAGCCCGAGGGGGGGGGACCCCGGGCATATGTGGGGCATTTGACTTTTCAGAAGATTTTTTGGTCAAAGTCCCCACCGTGGGGCCCCAAAACTGGGTCAAATAAGATCAAATATCCCCACCTTAGGGAAGTATTATCCCTAAAGTTCATAGTAGTTGTTGTGTATATTTTACAAATAATTGATATAAATTGCCAAGCTTTTTTTTTATATTTTAAACTCCTTTGATGCTTTGTGTAATCCGAGGAAACTAATCAACAAATCTAGCATTTCACGTGAAAAAATCAAATATAATTGTCTCAATCTTACAGGAACAACGCGAGTTGTATACCATGTTGAGCTTTACAAATCTAGCATTTCAAGTCATACAATCAGATATTTTCTCAATCTAATACGGAAAAGAATGTACCATGTAGAAAATACGAATCTAGCATTTCAAGTGATACAATCAGATATCATTTTCTCAATCGAATACAAAAACTGAATGGACCTTGTTGAGCTACACGAATCTAGAATGATACAATAAGATATCATTTTCTCAATCTAATACAAAAACTAAATGGACCTTGTTGAGCTACGCGAATCTAGAATGATACAATCAGATATCATTTTCTCAATCTAATACAAAACCTAAATGCACCTTGAGCTACGCTAATCTAGAATGATACAATCAGAGATCATTTTCTCAATCTAAGACAAAAACTGCCAGCGCTCCAGTGAATTCCAAGATGGCCGGCACAGACGTGACTAGCTACCAGTCCTCCTCGCAAAAAAAAGCAAACGTCCCCACCCTGGGGCCCTGATTCTAAGTCAAACTCCCGAGGGTGGGGAAGGCAAAAGAGGTCAAATGCCCCACATATGCCCGGGGTCCCCCCCCCCTCGGGCTTAACATTGATAGGTGCATTAATGTTCACTGGTGCACTGCAGACCTACACACTTTATATGGCAATTAAGTTTATTAATTGAAGCTTAATTTACCTTGTGTATGCAAGGGAAAACACATGCTTTGAAGTCAATATGGCTTTTGCAGTGACCCCGGCCCTCGATATTGAATATACATAATATCTTCATGATTCTTCAATTGATACCTGCGAAAAATGCAGCATGTTTGAAGCTGATCATTTTGAGATAGATGCTTTATATTTATTGATATTTACAACGAGCGGTACGGGTGTTGCAATTGTGTCTGCACCAATTCGTGGGACTTGTGAATAAAATAAAGCTTCATGTATTGATATAGTCGATCTTGATAGAAACCCTTTTGAATTCAATAATTTTTCACTTTGAATCCGGACTAATTTAAACACTCTTTACCCTTGCAAATGATCGCCATTTCAGGTAGAATACATGTAAAGTATCGAGTGTTCGATCGTCCGTTGTGAAAGAGGAGCCGGTTGCAAAATTTTAAAACACAAGAAAATGCAAAAAAAATTAACTTACCTCAGAAGAAACAAGAGTCTTCAAAATAATCGAACAATCTTTCGCTTGCATTGCAGTTGAGCCATACTTTCCTAGTGGAAGACGTAACTTTATATTTTGAACCCAACGGCGTTAAAAAAGCGCCAGTAATAGCGGCGCGGTTACCGAGTTAAGTGAGCCCACACTGTCGCTGGCAGCGTTTGACTCTTGAGCTTTGGCAGATACTACATATATGGTATATTCAAAAATCGAGCCACAGCCCGAGCGTCCAGCCCGACCCGTTTTTGAAGTGTTTTTTGGAATTTGCTTATTTATTTGACAGCCATTCTTCCGATTTGCCGCTTCATTTACATGTTTACAGTCGATTACCAAGGTATCAAGATCCTCTTGTCCCCTTTTCGTTTAAGGTATAATCGGCTTACCTATAAATGACACCAAAAAGGAATGTATACATTGTTCGAGTTAACTGAAGTTAAGGCCAATATTGAACTCTTTCTTCCCGGGTTCAATTACTTTAAATGGGAGAAGAAACAAATGCTTCGATTTCAAGTTATTGAAAGTTTTGCATTCAACAGCCCACCCGGGCCTTCCTCACGTGGATGGTAACTTGAGGATTCTTCCTGCTCTGGCGAATAAACTAACTTGTAAACATCACCTTACACTAAAAAATTATGCTTACCAGAAAATGACCCTGTTAATAACTTTTACCGGAACATTTACCCTATTTTCAGGAAACAACATTTCCATGTTATTTACATCTGATGTTCTTCAAATTATACTTCCAGGAATGACTTTCAATCATTATTTAGAGTAAATTTACATGTTCCCCTAAAACATGAAACTTTCATGTAAATTCAGTTCACAGGATTGTATCCATTTACATGTTATTTACAGGATAGTTTGAAACCATTTACATGAGTGAGATACTATAAATCTACTTGAAATAATTTACATGTTATTTACAGGTTAGTCAATTTATACTACAAGAACATGGTCCTGTAAATAACTATTTACAGTACATTTACATGATCCACTCCAACATGTAAATTTCTTGTAAATTTTATTTTACAAAACCTTAACATGTAAATTATAATTTACAAAACATGTAAATCCAGATTTACACTTTGGAAATTGGATTTACATGCGCCTGTAAATTTTCAACTTTTCTAGTGTATAGGCTGTTAAATTTAAAGAATTAGGACCTCCGTGGTATGAAGGATAGACTTTCCGATAACGTTGTACGCTATTGAAGTATTGAACTATATACCCCTATATACATGGATTCTTTTCGTCTTCTTTACGTTCCCTTGTTTATCTCCCGGATTACATTTATTTCGTGCAAATTTCTTTTCTGCGCTTTTGAAGTTTCTTGAAATTGACGGTTTTTTGTTTCTTCAAGTTTTGGACATGTTCCTGAATGTTCAATTAACGTTCCGGATTTTATCGAAGCTTATCCTTTTAACAAAGTTTGCTTCACACTTGTTCGCGACTTGATCTCTGCCGTTTTTTCTATCATAAGAAGAAACATAGATGCTTCGCCGGTAATCGTACCTCCGTGTCATTTTTCGGTAAAAAAAAACTCTTGCCGGTAAGGGAACATTTTCTTTAAAGCGTTACTACCGGTAAGTAGTTTTCCCTTTGCTGCTAGGTACTCATACATGTACAAATGAATAACTGAAGATCTCGCCAGTTTTTTTCATACTCGAAATCCTCTAAGGTCCATCTTCAAATTCCTATTCAAATTTCGACTAGTTACCAATTTATCTGACAGATAACTCGTCTCTGGTATGAAACACAAAGTCGAGATATGTTCAGTGCAAACGTATTTTCTGATGAAAGATGTAACCCTATTGTTTTCCGCAGTAAATTAGTCCATCAGTCGCAACTTTTTATAATCCATAGTGTAACGGATTTTTACTTCCATTCTTGTTCTTCCTCTCCATAAGATCGACTTTTGAGCGACGTTTTAAGTCTTGAACAGGCTTGAGCTTGATGCTGATAACGCAAACAACCGTAAACCACTTTTGCGCCAGTGCTAAACAGTTTGCTTTTTGCGTGAATTTTTTGGAAACAATTTTTTTATTATTG
Organism: Pachyseris speciosa; assembly: GCA_016490735.1. Lineage (NCBI taxonomy): Eukaryota > Metazoa > Cnidaria > Anthozoa > Scleractinia > Pachyseridae > Pachyseris > Pachyseris speciosa. The sequence continues at coordinate 106,619 of JAEMWC010000759.1, read as the reverse complement.
AACGAACCAAGAAAAGTATCGCGTAGAATGTAGCGCGATATCAAGAGCCCGTAGGAGTCTGGCGTGCGAAATATATCACATAGAATAATGAAATTCCTTAACACAAGCGAAATACACCTCGTTCCGTTAAACGTAGCTTCTCTACATCCTGTAGCAACACTGGTCAATCCGTGATTCTATTTATTTTGTTTAGCATTCATCGCACTGAAATACGGCAACAAAAATGTTTTGAAGTAGTAACCGCACAAAAAGCCCGACAATTACTCTCTTTTTTTGGGAACACATCTGGCAGTTCTTTCCATCAACTGATTCATATATTGCTGCAGAGGATTGTAGAGATCGAGTCCCGGGTCCATTGTCATCCATGATGGTGTCGCGTCGACTTCACCCAAAACATCAGCGTTTGGATCAAGACATTCCACGTTCTTTGCAGCAGGCAAGAGCGGATCCAGAAAATCCAGAAAGAGGGGGACGAAGAAATAAATAAAACGAACTGATGCACAGTCGGTTGGTTACAGAAGTAGTTTTAAAAACTACATGAAGAAAAAATTTAAGAAAAGGGGGGGGGGGGCCGCGGCGCCCTCGGCCCTACCCCGACATCCGCCTCTGGTAGGGGCAATCTTAAGCGTTTCAACAGTTACCGAAGATAGTGTTGCCTTGCAGTAAGCAGTTATCCTGGATACTGAAAGGATCTAAATGTCACCGAAAGGTGGCATAATCACAATGAAAGTGACGTGAGTGGTTTGAAGATGACTAATATGAATAACTGGTTCGCACAAACAATTTCAAATGGAAATTTGTATCATGGATGTCAGTCTGGAAGATATTAGTAGTCAGACCATCCTCAAAAAATATTCTATTTTAGATCATATTAAAAGTTTTCATCATTTGAACACGTTGAACAACAGGTCCCATAGTTGCCTAAAAATGTTTTGAAAAGATCGCCGCTAACAGAATCCGATTTCCTTTGTAACTTTATAAATGCCTATAACAGGTGAATTCTAATATTGGTTTTGTCTATAATCCTTTTTGTTCTTACGTAGTTACTTTACTGGAATGCAATCAGAACTGAAATACACCACAAAAAAGTTTGTTAGAACTCTAGCTTAATTACCTGCAGCATTGAAATACTGCAGTTTACAGTCAATCCTGTGGGGCAGGCATCTCTCAGTTACCCAGGTTCGTATCTTGTAAAAATTGACCAAATAAGAGAATAGAAAAGTAATGCAAGTTGTTGAGATCTTACCTCTTCGTGCAGAATACACCTCGACTTCATACAGCAGAAGATAGACATATTGAATGGTAATAATAGTCACATATCTTCCATACAAAGTTGGGCGACAGAAAAATGTATGGCGACCATAATGGAGATTCAAGCCTCTGACACACAAGGAACCATGAGGAACACTTGGCGCTAAGCCTAAAAAAAAGAAAACGGGATGACGACATAAAAAAGTGCAAGTTTAAATCACGGCCAGACCAATTCAAAAGGTATTTAACAATTATTCTATAAGGTCGCTCTGGATATGAAAAGATAAATAACCCGAAGGATGCGCTTAGCGCCGATTTGGTTATGATCATTTCATATCCAGCAAGCTAAGCCCGACTAGAATAGTTGTTTTACTAGAAACAGCAAACTCTAAGACGACATAAAGTCATATAATTGAGAATCGAGACAAAAAAGTGAAAGAAAGGAATGCAGAGAAAGAGAAAACCGAAAAAAGGAAACATAGGTCGATCACATGACCAGCGAAAAGGGCGCGAAAACTTTGGATGTGTTGCAACGTTTCTGGGTAAAGTTGAATGAATTCAATGAAACTAGCAGAGAAGAACGTAGAAGCTTCACTTTTGGAAAAATTTATCTATTTATCTGCTATTAACTGCTGGGAATAGTCAGTGGTTTCGTAAAAGTTATTTCAGTTTTGCGTAAAGGGGATGGAACTGCTTTCACATAGATGCATGAGCCGAAGGAAGCGAGTTTGTTATCCATTCATAGTCTTCAAACAAATACGGCGCCATGTGCGAATTTGATCAAAATGAAGAACCATTTTCACTTTATTCTGATGATGGGGAGCATTGTGTCACCAAAACTTGTGGGAAACAAGATACCTGAGGAATGAGCAAGAGGAATATCCAAGTTGTGCTTCAAGAAATGGCTTGTTAAAAGTTGTCTGATGCGTGGCACAGAAACTGGACCCACGGCCGAACAGAACTGAACAAAACAACGAGAACAGCGTCTTCTTATTTTTACAGCTCCTCGTATTTGTAATAATTGAAAGTTTGAAGCTGGTGACTGATACGTTGCATCGAGTGCAGGTAAAAGAACATTTTCAATGTCTGTCACTTTTTAGTTTTAAAAATTGCTCATCCCTCAAAAGATTTTCAATAGTGAATGCTGCTGTAAAGTTAAGCTGAAGTAGTGATTGTTCAGTTTGTGTTGAGTAGACTGGTCCATGAGCATATTTGCAGACGTGTGACACTTGTTGTTGAATACACTTTTTCCATTTCGTTTAGTTAACCTTAATTTCATAAACTCTTGCAGTTTTTTCAGTGAATGAAAGTGAGTTTTGCTATAAACTGAACATCAACAGCTCAGAAAATTTTCGCAGGGCTGCAAAAAACACTCAGCAATGAAAAGTTTATTTCCGTTTGTATTTCGGTTCCAGTGTTGGAATTTCTTCTTGTTAAATTTGCTGCGAAACATTTCTTGAATGGCAGCCGGTTTCGAGGAAAATTTTCATTCAGCTTTCTTTAATAATTTGCTGAAGCATTCATTGACCATATTTCTCGCAGCATGTGTGTGAACTGACAGCCTGTGTCCGGTTGGCCAGTGAAAATATCCGCAGTTCAGTTTTTAATAAAAAAAAAATTATGTGTTTATCTGTGCAGGTATTAAATTTGCTAGTCGATAAACGCTCTACAATAAACCGCATCCATCTTCACGTTGCTTTGATTGAATGCAATATCACCAGGTCCAGTGTGCTGCTTCGTTTCATAAGGAAAAATGAAAAATGTGGAGTGAATTTACATATATTTTGACAAACCTGAAATTCTTTATGTTTATTTAACTTCCTAACCACACAGTGTATAGCTGTGTTGGCTGTAAAATGTTAAGTGCAACCTACCCACTCTGATGTCCATCGGTGATGAGTCGAGTGATGATGAGGTGCCTACAATGAACCCTGCAGACACAGGCTCCACTCGCCCCAGGTCCACCCTCCACCATTCAGTATACCCGCTCCAGGTCCATGAAAATGTGCCAATGTTTCCATCCACTGCTTTGCTTGCTCTATAGTCGCTCCATGTGCTTGACTGTTCCGCTAACTTGTTCAATGCCAGATTTTCTTAATTAAAGGAAAAGACATAAGTCGTTAAGGACTCAGTTATCAGAGACCACATTCAGGATTCCTTTAACGTGCATTCCTTCGGATAACCCACTCCATGTAATCAGCTGTTTTTCGGTTTTTGTTTCCGTCGCGTTTTATTCTGTCTGTTTATAGGCTTGAGCGTATGTTCTGCTTATTCTTTAACAGAAGATAACGGAAATATTTTATTATTTCAACACGTAGTTAATTTAGGGCAACCTTTTCAGTCACTTTTCAATTATTGTTACATATGAACTGAACCTAAAAACAGAAACAAGCCATAACCTTTTAGAGGAGGCACAAAAATCAAATAATTTGTCATTTCATTTGTTCCTTTTCCTCTATTTGCATTCGTTCGGATAACCTACGCCATACAATAAGCTGTTTTTTGGTTTTTGTTCTCGTCAGGTTTTTTTTTCTGTCTGTTTTTAGGCTTGAGCGTATGTTCTTATTCTTTAACAGAAGATAACAGAAATGTTTTAATATTTCAACACGTAATTAATTTAGCGCAACCTTTTCAGTAGCTTTTCAATTACTGTTACATAGCCAAAGCCTTTTAGAGGAGGCACAAAAATAAAATAATTTGTCATTTCATTTGTTCCTTTTCGTCTTTACTTTCAAGTTTGCCGCGGTTTTTAATAAATACAGCTCACGAAGACCTACGGGCAAAGAACTGGCAAAAGGCCTTTCTTTTACGATGTCTGTACCACGTTTAAACTGCAAGCTTGTAGGACATTTGTCAAACAACGAGTGTACGGTGAATTAAACCACACCTGCACAAGCATACAGTTCAGTTGCGAAGTTAATTCCTAATGATCTTTTATTTGCAAGTAAGGCAAAGAATCAGAAGGCACAACAACAACATGCAGTGCCTGAAGCTATCGATGTCGATCATATGTATTGCTTTACATGTCTGTTAAAACTAAAGTAAAGCTGTCTGAAATAGCTTGTCGAAAATTCAGACATCAAGATTACGAAACTATAAATTAAGTCTCCACTTCATTCTAACTTAAAAGCCTGAAATCCGCCGAGTAACAAAGAATACAAAGCTTTATGTGATTTTACCACCTGACTCTACGAATTTAAGGTGGCCGAACACAGTTTTAGAACCCTGTCTAGCATTGCCTTTTATTCTGAAACCGTTGAACTCTAGGTCCCCAAACTCGGCAGAACATGAGTTAAAGGAATAGGCTTTCGAATTTTGATAGTTACGCTGACGTGTGCGCTGTTGCCATGGTAACGTGACTGGAAATAAACATCAATTTAAAATCGGGTTTTTTATATTTGCGGAAAATCCAGTCGTTAGATTTTCTCTATCATTTGCCTGAAACAAACTTGTCACAATACTCACATGTAGACACTATTCTAATGATATTTTAACAGACCGATTTTTAGCTATTCGTCCTTGAAAGATAACTCCATTATTCACAATTTCCTCCCTAAAATTTCAGAATTGTTGCAATAACCTACTTTCTTGTTTCCTGAAGTATTTTTCTGTCAAATTTCGTGAAATTCTAACAGGCAGTTTTCGAGAAATACGCGTATTTCGGAACCTGGACGTGAGAGAGTTCAATCTCAATTTTTTGACTAACTACGCATGCGCTGCATTTAACTGGCTTCTCAGTCTTTCTTTTAGTCGGTTCTCAGAGGTTCTCACGGTTGTGATGGTAACACTGAAAAACCTGCCTAATTTGACTTTTTCTGACATACCATTCTAACAGCATCATTTTAAGAAGAAAAATGTCATACAAAACCGCCTTAGAACAAAAAACTTATCACGCTTTCGGCTCCATGTTTGTTGTTGTCTTATCCTTGTGCGCGCGCTGCCTCGCATATCAGCACCAACGACTGGAGAGCGCGCGCGAAAACTGTGTTCGGCCACCTTAAATGAGTCTCAAAACCATGACGTTTATGAGTTAAACTGAAGCTTCTTCTCGTATCTGAGTCTTCTTTTTTTGTTATATTTCAACACCTTCAACGCCTCGACGTCTTATATTAAACTGTTTATATATAGTGAACATAACATATGTAATTTTATCTTGTGAAGTAATAAAGACAACGAATGAATAAATACATTGTTTTCTGGTGTAAAGTAGTTCTATCCGGCAGTACTCACAATATTGCCTTCTCTCTTGCCCGAAGTTGTTCTTTTGCATTCAACATGACACGGCTTTCGCTCGTCATGATTTTTGCTTTGTGCGGGCGAGCGCTTATAAAAAAACTACCAAACAGGCTTTTTTCACCAAAAAAAAACTTCTGATCATCAGTTTGGCTCCACGTCTTTCACGTTCGGATGGATACCATCATAAACAAGTGAATCAGACTGGAGCCATTTATAAATATAATTATTATAAACCGCATTTCCAGGTGCAGAAAATAAACGTTTTTCGCTCAAAGTTTATAGAACGTGGTTTTTGTTTTGAGCTTGAGTTTTTACTCAGGTCCTTGACAGTTGGCATCGAAATGGTTTTCTCGCGCGCTGTGCCAGTGATACAGCTGAGTCAGTGAACAAAATTTTCTTTTTTTTTTCACTCTTGCGATTCAACAAAAGTCAGTTACCAGACTCTTGAATTCCACGTTAAATTTACCTTGAAAACCTGATATCTTATTCATCTTGACATATCGGCTTTTTTGGGTGAAATTTAACGTTGAACTCACGAGTCTAGTAATGGCTTTTTTCTATGGAATCTAAAACCAGGGCAATGCAACATATTTTTTTCGATGTTTTGGCAAAAAATTCATTAATATTAAAAGTTTTGTGTTGCGTTTCTGATTAAATACCGTAAACTGCCCCTTATCCCCCCCCTCCACTTATAAGCCCCTCTGGTTCTCCCTTCTACCTGAAAACAACATAAGATAGATAAGATAAGAACTTTATTTTATCACGCTAGCCTATTCAACAATGTAAAAAACAAAACAAAAAACAATAGCTGGTTTCCAGTAGGGGCGTGAGCTAAGTATAAAAGTTGAAAATATCCTAAAATATACTAACAAGCGTAATTAAAACTATTCGTGCATTTAGTATAATAATTAAAATATACTAACAACAAAAATACATCCGATTACAAGGGCTCCCGGATATAGGCCCCCTTCTAGCTTTTTTTGCTTTTAGAAAAGCTACCGAAGCGGGGGGGGGGGGGGGGGGGAGGGGAGTACTAAACAAAATTAATATGGGGAGGCTCCGACCCCTTACCCTTTTATATACCATTTTTGACAGAAAACGCACTCCTTTCGTATGCCTTCCATTGACAAATGGTACCCCGTTCGGATACCTTCGATTGCAGGGGTGGGGGGGAGCAACTTCCCATACATTCTCTTAAATGAAATCCAAACGATGGTCTCACAACTTGCAAAGCAATCATTTATTTATTTATTTAACTTTATTTATACACGAGTAAAACATCAGGACTTAAAGTAAATTCTAAATTAATTAGATTAATTACATTGTTAAATATACTAATTACAAAATCTTAAAACGACAGAAAAAAATAATAATGATAAATAAATAAATAGCAATAAGAAAATGCCTGCTTTCCATGAATGCCGTGTGTTTATCATCATAAATAAATCATTCATAGCTAGAAAAGAAACCTCTGCAGCCGGATTTGAAACTCGCGAGAGTTTGTGCTTGTGGCAGATTAGTAGGTAACCCACAGGGGACCCAGACAATCTGTTTGTGTGACCCTTTGTTATTTTATAGTACATACATACATACATACATGCATGCATACATACATACTGTAGTTTATTTGATAACGCAGGTTACAGAATACGCAAGACTGAAGTCCTGATGTGGACCTGCCTATCTACCTGTTAAAAACTAAAGTATATACATATGAATAAATAGAAAATCAACAGAAGTTAAATAATAAATAATAACAATACAAATATAAATAAGATTAATAATAAAAAAATTCCTCATTCCTATTTCTTATCATGGAAGATTCCTTATTATAGCTTATAAAATTAATAAAGTCTCTGCAAGATCTAAGTCTTTTTTTTAAAACATTCTAAGCTAGGAGACTTTTTGATCGAATCAGGAAGTGAATTCCAAGCAATGGCAGCTCTATGCTTAAAAGTCAGCCTGCCAATTTCTGATTTAGGACTTGGAAATTCAATATTAAATGTATGGGATTTACCGTATGTTTCATGCTCTAGCGACGAATCGCTAAATGTATGTATTGAACAACGCTAAATAGAAGTTGAATTGTCTTACCTGTGGTGTACTGTCCTCCTTTTGCCTCGATAGTGATATTTTAAGCGATTTTGTCGACAAAATCGCTTGAAATATCACTATCCAGGCAAAAGGACGACAGAACACCACAGGTAAGACAATTCAACTTCTATTTAGCGTTGTTCAATACATACATTTAGCGATTCGTCGCTAGAGCATGAAACATACGGTAAATCCCATACATTTACTATAAAATAACAAAGGGTCAGACAAACAGATTGTCTGGGTTCCCTGTTGGTAAACTGCTCCACAGCACCGCACCGTCATAGAAACATCAGTCAGCGGATTCGTGTACTGCGCATGAGCAGACTTTGTCATCCCGCAGGACCCCTCGAAACCCCTCGAAGTGTAAACAAAACGAGAAACATGGCGGGCGATGCCAGTGCGAAATGCGGTGGCTTCTTTTTAGTTTATTCAACGATTTTTTTTTATTTGGAAGCCCTTCAATTTGGAAAATTTACTTCTTCGTGGACGTCGTTTTTAACGCACAGTAGTTTCTTCGAGATCAAGTTAAGGCAACATTTTGTAAATGTATATTTCTTCGCATTAAAAAAGCCTCTTGAGCTAGTAATTATAAGCTTATTGGCTTGGTGGTAAAACAGGGTGGTGAGCAAACACTAATTACCCCCGCTGTATAACTCGCAATTTTTCAAGTTCCACTACTTTTTCTGTCCTTGTAAAATGTCAATCGGATGTTCTATTTATGGTATTTCTAGTAGAAGCACTTACTCAGAGATAGACATTCATTTGTGCTATTTGATAATGCACATGTCATAGGCTTCCCCGTGGGGTCGACCCCGGGCCAACCAGGGGGATTGTAAAATAAGTCAAGCAAACTTGAGGAATTTCCCCTGGAAAGTCCCCTGGGTGAGGTGTCTCTCAGCTGAAAATCCCCATGACATCCTTTTCAAACTTGTGAATTCTCCCACCCCTAATCGATCTTTGATCGTAAAACATTGTCAAGATTTTCCCCTACCCTCGAGCAAAGAATCCCATCCATCTCCTTGTATTCCTCCACATATCTCCCTAGTAGGTCCGGGAGTCGACCCCACGGGAAAGCCAATGACATGTGCATAACTAAACCTATGTTTTACTTTGTAGTTTTTTCATCCAGCATTTATTACCGCCTATAAAAAGAAATACTTTGGCGAAAACAGAATTTTGTGAAAACCTACTTTCATTGAGTGTTACATGTATGCACCTATCAATGGTTTGCCCCAGGATGGGGGGGGGGGAGGGGGGGCAATCCACAGGAATTAGACTTCCACAGTGGTTCCCAGGGTGGGAAATTTGACTTGACTGCCGTTTTGAAAAGTTTCTTGGGCTAGTGCCTGGGGTGGGAATTTGACTTCTAATGGCGACCCAAGGGTTGGGAAATTGACATTATTTTGAAAACCTGAAAATGTCAAATTTCCTGTGGATTGCCCACCCACCCCCCCCTCCCCCCATCCTGGGGTAAACCATTGATAGTTGCATTATACTGCGAGACATTTAAAATTGTATTGTGTTGCCTACCAATCCCACTCTCTTAACTCTTTGTCTCCCGGCTTACCAAATATCGTTCCTGTGAGAACGATGGCTTTGAAAACCTACAACTTTCCCAAATCCCGGACTATGATTGAAATGAACCACTGTCGTTGCCAAAAGGTCACTTTTGTAGACTTTATCAACCTGCAAACTGACCGAAACTCCAAATTTTCATTTAGTACGACTAGTACTGTTTATTCTCTTGCAAAACCAAAATCACTCTCGAACAGCAACAAAATTCACACGACAACAAAAATACCTATTGAGGCTAAAAGTTTATATTGGCAGCAAACTTCGACTCCAGTTCTTGCAATCTGTTCCACATTTTCCTGCTCACTTCTTTAGCGCAACGCCAATAATGCTATTTGATTTCACTTTTTCTCACTGGTCTGTCATGTTCGCGTTTGTGACCCAAATATGGGAAACTCTTGTATAATGGGTGAGTGAAAGTCTGCCAATTTCCATTTCAGATGTGTAGAGCCACCCGGTCCTGCTGACAAAATATTGCACCGATTGCGTTATTTACAAATTAACACTCGCTAAAATTGCCATGCCAGGTCCAAAAAATCCACTCATGAAACGGCTAAGGACACAACGTCACTCCGCGAATGGCCATCACTCGCTCGAATACTTTGAGTGGCCCTATACGTGTGAAATTACTTCTCACCTCTGTTTTCTTTCAAAGGATTGCCTCTACCCATCAACCCAGCTTTATGATACCTGGCAGGGGGCTTCTGAGTTAGAAAATGGCTCGAAAAACACACTTATAAATCAAATACCCAACGAACTGTACAATGTAGCTGCAGTGTTCGTTTAGAAATAAACGACAGCTAGCGTGACAACAAAGATAGAGCCTTCGGTGTTGTGGACCAGCAAAATCTCCGTGTTAACCCCTTATATGGAGTAGCCAGGTCGATTTGACGTCCTACTCTATGGAAATTGCAAAAAAAAAACCCGACCAAATCGCTGGTAGAAAAAGAGTTAAGGAAGAGTTCTTTTGCTTGTTTGTTTGTTTTGTTTTTTTTAGTTTAAAATTTCAACTTCAAATGCATTTCTTTTCTTTGAGGATTTTCATTGATACTCCCTCTGCCATTCACCCACCCCCCCCCCCCTCCCCCCATCCTGGGGTAAACCATTGATAGTTGCATTATACTGCGAGACATTTAAAATTGTATTGTGTTGCCTACCAATCCCACTCTCTTAACTCTTTGTCTCCCGGCTTACCAAATATCGTTCCTGTGAGAACGATGGCTTTGAAAACCTACAACTTTCCCAAATCCCGGACTATGATTGAAATGAACCACTGTCGTTGCCAAAAGGTCACTTTTGTAGACTTTATCAACCTGCAAACTGACCGAAACTCCCAATTTTCATTTAGTACGACTAGTACTGTTTATTCTCTTGCAAAACCAAAATCACTCTCGAACAGCAACAAAATTCACACGACAACAAAAATACCTATTGAGGCTAAAAGTTTATATTGGCAGCAAACTTCGACTCCAGTTCTTGCAATCTGTTCCACATTTTCCTGCTCACTTCTTTAGCGCAACGCCAATAATGCTATTTGATTTCACTTTTTCTCACTGGTCTGTCATGTTCGCGTTTGTGACCCAAATATGGGAAACTCTTGTATAATGGGTGAGTGAAAGTCTGCCAATTTCCATTTCAGATGTGTAGAGCCACCCGGTCCTGCTGACAAAATATTGCACCGATTGCGTTATTTACAAGTTAACACTCGCTAAAATTGCCATGCCAGGTCCCGGAATCCACTCATGAAACGGCTAAGGACACAACGTCACTCCGCGAATGGCCATCACTCGCTCGAATACTTTGAGTGGCCCTATACGTGTGAAATTACTTCTCACCTCTGTTTTCTTTCAAAGGATTGCCTCTACCCATCAACCCAGCTTTATGATACCTGGCAGGGGGCTTCTGAGTTAGAAAATGGCTCGAAAAACACACTTATAAATCAAATACCCAACGAACTGTACAATGTAGCTGCAGTGTTCGTTTAGAAATAAACGACAGCTAGCGTGACAACAAAGATAGAGCCTTCGGTGTTGTGGACCAGCAAAATCTCCGTGTTAACCCCTTATATGGAGTAGCCAGGTCGATTTGACGTCCTACTCTATGGAAATTGCAAAAAAAAAAAAAACCCGACCAAATCGCTGGTAGAAAAAGAGTTAAGGAAGAGTTCTTTTGCTTGTTTGTTTGTTTTGTTTTGTTTAGTTTAAAATTTCGACTTCAAATGCATTTCTTTTCTTTGAGGATTTTCATTGATACTCCCTCTGCCATTCATAAAGATTTATACTCCTGGGGCAGGATTCCTGAATAAAAGTGATGGAGTGCTCATCAGAATTTTTAAAACAAAGCCTTAAAACGAACTAAAATTAGCTTTCCAACAATATTTTGTTTGGCTTTTAGTCAACAGACACAAAAAGTGTGGACTCACTTCACACTTTGAAATGCAGCCTTTTACATGTATGTTCTCACAGTTACAAACTTCTTTCTTATACTCTTCCAAATAGTGGGCTGTAAGTTGAATGCCTAAATACAACTGGGAAATTGGGGTGAACTGTATTGGGAGTGGGGGGGTTCTATTTTATAAATTCCTTTAACTTCATTATATACATACTTTTATTATTATTGTGTAAGTTGGGGCTGGATATCAATTGGGACACCTTCCTGTTTCCTGCTCCAGTTTCTGTGATCTATTTTTTCGTTATCTATTTCTTCTTTATCCATGTCTTTTTAGCCAGAAAGTTACCAAACTAAACTCTATGATCAGGTTAATTTTTGTTGTTTGTTATTTTTGCCACACCACAGACATCAATACAAAGATGATGAATAAAGAAAAAGAGAGAAGAAAGGAAATTAAAAGAGAAGAAAAGAGAAGAAAGAGTTTAAACACTATAAGTGGTTCCATTTCGGTTAAGGCACAATGGAGCACACCTGTCACTTTTTCTAGGATTCCCCCTTCCCTCCCTTTGATTTTAGTCATAAAATTGCCAAACCAGTTTCATTTTTCTTTCTCCACTTTGTGATGACACTAAGACAAAGAAAAATGAAAATGAAACTGGTTTAATTAAAAGTTTTCTACTCAAGGATTTTTTTGGAAAAAAAAAAAATAAAAACACAACAATTACATGTCCGGAGTAAATATACACAGTTTTTTTTAGGAAATTTCTATTTCTTTCTTGGTGGAGTCAGTCCACTTTCCCCTAAAAGGCTTTCCTGCCATGTTCTCACATTCTGTCTTCCACTGTATCCAATTTGCTTTCCAGTGTTGTAAACCTTTTCATAAAAGATCAAAGAAAGATATTGTCCATTGGAATGAATAGATTTTCCACTTATGTGGGTAGCATTTCCACCATTATTGAGTCCATTATGGTTATACCATCCTGTTTTTAAGTTCCTTGAAGAAGTCCCTTGTACAAAAAGATCACTCCAGTAATGGCGTCCTTGCACGACTATAGTATATGTGTTGTGGTTCAATTTTATCCTTGGTTTAATTTTAATTTTCCTTTGTTATTGTGTACGTTTATGGTAATGTATGATAATGAGTACAAAACAAAGGAAATTAAAATTGAACCAAGGATAAAATTGAACCAAAACATATGATCCCCACAAGCTTGTAAGTATTTCCCTGAACAAGTTCGTTCTCCCCCAGGTGTGGATCATATGGCAGTGGACCTGTGATCATTTTTCTTGACAATTCAAACACAATAATGTCTGGCAGACTTTTAATTTATGAATTGCTTGTTGCTGGTGAATCACATCGTACACATTTGACCAGGTCTTTATCAGTTGTCAGGTCTTTTACACTGTATTACTTTGCTGCATGATGCGGAAGTCCAAGTTATACCCTTAGTGGCTGCATCCCGCTGGAAATGTTTCGTTATATAATTAATAGGACTGGTACTATTACTGATGAAAGGCCTGTCTTCAGGAAGGAAATTCTCTTCCACTACTCTAAATGTTGCCTTGGATCTCTCCTTTGTTAGTGTTGGTGATCAGCTTGATTTAAGTGTCTTTTGCTTGTCTTAATATTTATAGTTAAAAACTTACTTTTGATTTCAGTAAGCTTATGCCTGATGGAGGGTAATATTGCCTCAAGGGAGCACTGTTTCCCTATGCCATTGATAGTACATTCTTCCATTATCAGTTCTGTTTTGTAACCATTCCCATAGCATCATTTTGCTTTCATGAAACTTTTCATGCTTAAACAATTTGTGCATTTCCTTAAGTGTTTGCATGCACTGTGACTCAGTGCTTCCAGTTGCATTAAGGAAGTGTGGATTTCTCTTGAAAATTTCATTGAGAATTACCAGTAAAGCATCTTGGTTACAGGAATTTGGAATAGCTCCTCAGATCCATTTCTGAATGAAGAGAACACATCTTTACTTGGTGTTGCTTTGCTGTGACCACTGAAGAAATTATTGCATTAAATGATAACAATCGACAAGCGCCTTTTTGTTTTTCTACACATTTGTCTTTGTTGCAAACTGTTAGCAACCTGTGGCATTTTGAACAATGCATCACTTTTCTATTTCCAGTTTTTTTTCTTTACTAAGGAGTTAACAGTTTGCAGTGACAACTGTGATAGCTAGTTGGTCAAGACAAGATGCATGTTGAACACAAGGATGGTATTTCTGTAACTGTTATGATCTCTCTAGATTTTTTCTCAGCTTACATTTTCAGATCAAGTAATGTGGGATGAGGATTATGTGGTTTTGTTATCTAGTTCCAATAATGATGGAAAGTCGTATTTAACAAGTTATCTAAAAACTGATCATCTCTTTGGACAAGGTATATCCTTGTTGTCTTCAGGGTCCATACAGCAAGGTGGCACCATAAGTTGGTACTTGTGGCCCACATATTTAGCTGCGCTTGAAGATAATATGATGGAGGAATAGTCTAAGTTGTAATGGCAAGGAAAACCCCCTTTAAAGAAGCATTTACATTTAGTTATGCCTCAGCCACTTGTGGCTTTATACCTGTACTGTGTATCTCGACAAGGTCATCGGGAGAGCAACCAATTGTTTATCTCTGTACCTTTCTTACTGATCACCCACAAGTCAGTCTCATGTACTGTAGTGTAAGGATTTGTTTGGTCAATGTAGTCAAAGTAGGTTACTCTTACTAGCATTTATTAATCTTCACATATTGTTCCCCACTCCATTGACAACTTTGCAATGCTGCTGGGTGCTTCAACAGAGTCAGACTTCATACCATGCAAAGTAGACCAGTATAGTGCAAATTCTTTCTTTCCATGGAAGCCTAACACTGTACCTATTTTGCTTGCATTAATGTACTTTCTTCTTTCCTGAAACCATTTCTCTGTTCTCTGTTTCAGATAATTTCTCTTGTCAGATACTTGAAGTGGAGCTTCTTGTAACATCTTATACCTCTGCTGGTGACTTTCAAGTTTACACAGTTGGAAGTGAACTAACTGGGTATGTTTGGCAAATTAGGTCTTCTAGTGGCTTGCTGAGAGACTTTGGACCTACCGGTAACCATTTTTTTGGACTTGCAGTTTTCTGCGAGATGACCCAGGCATCCACACTTAAAGCAGGTTTGGTTTGCTAACCATTCAGGCTGTAGAGGATAGGTACAATCTTTTGCCCAGTGACCCAGCATACCACACCTAAGACATATATCATTATTTTGGTTGTGCGCTCTGTTGTGAGTCTTTCTTTGATAATTGCTCTTTTTATCTGTGATACTGTCTTGTTGCCTTTGAGTTTTTGAAGGAGGGGCTTATAATTAACCCATCCTTTGTACATCGCCTCTTCAGAAAGTTTGTTATGTAGATAAACATGGCCTCTTGTGTTCCCTCACTTCCACCACATATGAGGCTAGTCAAAGCTGTCCACCATGAATACACAGCATCATCTTCAAATACCCCATTCTCTGCTGTGATGTATGACTTGTCACAAAACCCAGGCAATTTAAAGTAGTTTAGATCTTATATTTCTGTCTAGCAAAATGTTAAAGTTTGTGAAGATCTCCTTGTTATTATAGCATCTTTAAAAGCTTCAATTGTCTCAATTGTTCTGTTAAGTAATGCCTTGGGTAAAGCATGATCTGATCAATAATTTGCAGAATTGCATGGCATTGATTGATAAGTTGTTTCGTGTGATTTGGCTCAATGGAATAATATGTTGGCAAACTTGTTACATGAGTTTGATGCATGCAGACTTAGCTGAGGCCTTTCAAAGTGATGCTCTAATTTTACAATGTACTAACTAAAGATACTGCTCCTTTCTCACTGCCTTGTTATGTTTGTAGGTTGTTGATTCCCTTGTCAATCGCATTTCACCTGGCTTCATCTGCAAAGCTGGAGGATTAAAAGTTTGTGAAGATCTCCTTGTTATTATCATCATACATGTACAAGGATGATGAACCTTCCATAATGGCAAGTTCATTTGTTATGTTAAAGTCAGCTACAAGGGTCTTTCTCATTTCAAAGAAGCATTGGACTATTGGTGATATGTTTCTCTCCTCCTTACGAGGGAAGAGTAATTCTCAACATCATCTTGACACATACTTTTTGGAACCACATTGATGTAAGGGTAGTTTATGTTAATGTATCCTATTGTGCCAATGATCCCTCTGATTATCACCAACAGATCTTGATACATGTAGGTTTTGTGGGGTATAAACTTAAACTATTGCCATACAGTACTTGAAGATTTGTAACCTCGACGTTGCTGTGGCTCTCTGTTAATCTCATGAAACCATGTCTAAAACCAGCACAAGACAGCTGTAAGATCTTTCATATATGCCCCATCAAGAGTAGCTGTGTTCATTGTCTTGAAAAGCTTGTTGCATATTCTGATATAGGAACGAGTCTGCTCAGTTTCATTTAGCGTATGCGTAAAAGGAAAGTCACCTCTCTTCCTTGTGCTTGCGGTTTCTTCACTTACATGTACACTGTAGTACTTCCCTTGCATAATTATTTGACTTTCATTTTAGTTCTGCCATCCAAAAGTACATGTTTATCAGAAATTTTAGTATCAAGATATTTTGATACAGCAACTATATTATCCCATGCTCAAGATGCTCTTTCCATCTTTCTACAAAGTGTAATTTTGATTGAAAACAATATTTCTTAGTTTCTTGATCATATGTGGGAAGTCTGAAGTCCAGTGGATATAACCTCCAGTCACTGGGGTTGTAGTCACCCAGGGAGAGCAGGTTCGGGTTCATTTATTTCACACTATTTACATAAAACTAACATAGAAAGAAAAGTATAGTTACAACAGATGATTACAAAATAAAATAATTACAGTTCAGGCTATAAGGGTTTTGCTAAAAGCAGGCCCGCGACGGCCCAGCGGCCCGAGGCACACAGGGGCGCGGCCTGGTGGCCCGGTGGCCCAGTCCTGATTTTCCGGTTGTTTTTTCATGTCACACTTACACAAAATAGGTATAACCTTCATGTATAGGTAATGAGCCATAAAATCTGTATAACGTGTTACACCCTCTATTCACCTGTAAAACCTTTACCCCCTGCACACCCTGTATTACCCTCAACACCTTGTTCACCCCTGTGCACCCTGTATCCCCCTGTACATCCTGTATTCCCCCTGTACACCCTGTATTCTCCTGTATACCCTGTATTCCCCCTGTACACCCTGTATACCCCTGTACACCCTGTATTCCCCCTGTACACCCTGTATTCTCCTGTATACCCTGTATTCCCCCTGTGCACCCTGTATCCCCCTGTACACCCTGTATTCCTCCTGTACACACTGTATTCTCCTGTATACCCTGTACACCCTGTATTCTCCTATATACCCTGTTCGATGTCTGCGTTCGATGTTTTTTGTTTTAATTTCAAGGTGTAGTCACGCTGCAAAGTTGCCACCGACTCGGAGGCAAAATTAAATGAAAAGCCGGGAAAAAACTGCTTTCATGTAGCTTCAAGCCGATATCTGTTGTAAATTGCTAAAAACCACTGATGAGCCGACATGAAAGAATCCATCTACCAACAGTCTGTTAAATATTTTATCGCAAGGTTTCGGCGAAATATTGCAAAAATACCACTAAAAAGGCAGCTCCTCTTGGAAAAACAGAATCGTGTAGCGTTGCTAAGTTCTCTTTCCTTTGCAATAGAGGGTGTTTTTGCCGCGAAATGGCATTTAAGATCATATATTTCTTCGCTGCAGAATACCGAAAAGCAAACAGCAATCAACAATTCGTGCAATATTTGAGCGCAAAATTATGTGAGAAAACTCTCTCGGGTTTACACGAATAAAGGTTTTAATCCGTTCATTTTAAAACATGGCCTGTATTGATTGAGAATTGATTCAACGACGAATTAATTACTGTTAAAGTTCAACAACCAACAAGACAAATTTAACACGAAATACGAAATCCAACATGTCACGGACGACTTGCTTCGAGCTAAACTTTTCGGCGCGGACAAAAATGCAAATTATACGCTACAAAGTTCATGCAATAACAAATCTCTTTCTTTTAAATATCTTCAAAGCGCATGCAGACTGAGTAATTTCTAGTAGTTCCTTTGGCAAAACAAGGCTGAACACAAACAGGCGCGCGCTAAAGAACGCATCGTGCGAAAATCATGACTGTTGAGAAGCCAGTTCATAGTTGAAGAAAGGCCTCTCCGAAGGAAGCGACGTATAGCCAATCATGAAAAATGCATCAGGGAAATTCTTTTCTGCATTTTCCTGCGGTACTCCTGCAGTGCTGTCTTACGCAAAAAGTGTCACGAAACGAGCAAGCACCGCACGTGTGACCTCGTTCTACAGATCAATCCGGAAAAGCAGCCTACTCAAATACGCTTAACTGAATGGATTTTTGTCTTATTTGACTCTCATGTACCTGTGATAATAAAAAGAACCTCTTCACTGTTAGAAATCCAGAGGTTTACTCTGAAAGATATTGTGATATTTCATTAAAAAAAAATCTTTGGAATCACAGCGCCAGTCCGGCAATGAAAAATTTAGCAGGGCACGTGAAGGGTTTGGGGGGGGGGGGGGGTATTTCTTTTGAAAGGCAAATGCAACTTCAGTTAAGAAATCCATTGCTCTGATATACGGAAAAGTCGCGTAATCGGCAAAGAAAAGTTTTTACGGGCAAGCCCGTTCTATTTTTTTTTTATTCAGAACGACTAGTAAGCTCCTTCGTTTTTTTGCGCGCGGGTGTCTCTCGAACGAAATCGTGAGTTTCCGTCGTTTTAATTACCCGATACCTACAGCTTCTTATAATGAATAAAAAATTTATCTAAACAAGCTTAATCAGATGTCAACTCCACAAAATGTTGTCAGTACTAAGTCATTTGAAAATTGAAAAAAGAAAGAGTTTGGGTTAATGTGTCATGAGATGCAAAAAAAAAAAAAACGTTCGTTTCTAATAAGCTAACGGCCCAAGGCACAAAATTATTAATATCGGATTTTCCTAAACAGTAGCTCTAACCATGTTTACGAACTTAGTGCATCTGAACTCAAAAGGTTTCTTACTTTACGATAAGCGTAAGCTTAAATCGTTCCAAAAATTTGAAATTAGCTCACCTTGACACAAACTGGTTTGTGATAACGGTCTTTGCAATCGCCAGGATACGTGTCCACCGAACAAGGAAAATGTCCCAAACTCTATTGATACTGTTAGCTCGCTTCTAACAGTCCTTGATATTAAAATCATGATCTTAAGTCATCCGCTGTAGTCATCGTGTCCAATTAAACTCTTACTTCTTGACTTGCCTGTTCTCTTTTCTCGCGGCATTATTTAAGCTTAAGCATAATGATCCGCGGACAGATTCAAACGAACGTCTGTTCTTGTTTTCGCAAAACTGCTCCTGGTATTTAACGTGAAGATTTTTTTCGCTCCTCTTTGTTTTTGGCAGAATGTAAGTGAAACACGTGCAGTTCCTCCACTGACACTCGAGAGAATCTGCCGTGGTCCTTA
This sequence comes from Pachyseris speciosa, assembly GCA_016490735.1. Classification (NCBI taxonomy): domain Eukaryota; kingdom Metazoa; phylum Cnidaria; class Anthozoa; order Scleractinia; family Pachyseridae; genus Pachyseris; species Pachyseris speciosa. The sequence continues at coordinate 87,557 of JAEMWC010000759.1, read as the reverse complement.
ATGCAGAGGTAAAAAAAACAAATACACTCTCCACTTAACAATCCGAGCGCACCTTCGTTGACCTTCATACAGCGGGAATATTACGATTAACATAAGCTACGACATTTCTTACAACACTGCCTGGTTTTGGCAGATTCAGGCGCGCCCTCGGTGGTCAATACAGAGCGTGTTGTCAAATCCTGTCAATCAAATTTTGCACGCGAAGGAATAAACCAACCACAGCATGCAGAACTTTGAATTCCTGTCAATCAAAAGTCTTAAGAGCGTTCAAGGAGCTCGTTCACTTTGCTGGCAGGCGCCAGAAAGAGGAAGGGAAGGGGAAAGCGCGTGCGCGCGCGAAGCGAGGGGAGCGCGAGGGATAGCGACTGTCACGCGGGCTAACAGAGGAGGCAGCGCAATCGTAGTATGTGTGATTGGAGGATATTTAGGGTAGTAGCGCTATACACCTAGCGTGCTTGTAAGAAAAACAGTATTTATGTTGACTTTATGGTTTTGTCAGATGTTCAGCACACGTATAGGTACCACGCAGGCAGAGGGGCTGTGGGGGGCTTCCCCCCAGCTTCCCCCCCCCCCAGTCGTGACACATATGAACCATTAATACTGTGGAGCGTGTTTCCACCCGAGGTCGAAAAATCTCGCGTGAGACCCCAATACAGAGCTTACTCGCAGGCTAGTTTCACAACAGACCTCTTTTGCATGTATATTTTATTTTCCCAATATAGGTACCAAGGGTATTTCCCTTTTGTCTCTTCATAAAACAAAACATACATAAGAAGCACCTTGCGGTGTTTTCATATGTCAATGCACTATTAGAAAGCACGTGGCGTCGTTCACGTTCTACGAGCACAGTCACGCAATCTGGTAATTGTTACTTGATGCTTGCATAAGTACAAGATTCTAAGAGCTTATCAATCAAATCACAAGTCTGTTTGCTCATCCCACAATATATGTACACCGTCTACACAGAGCTGTATGTCCGAAAAAAAAGTATCTGGTGAGGTATTAAACGACTCGTGGTGTACAGGAGAAAATAAACGCCTGAAAAATTAACTTTAGTAAATAACAGAATTCACAGACTTAGGATTTTTCAAAATCCAAGTACATTATGAGTTGGCTTCTTATGAATTTTTGTTAGCATAGCATCAGGATGTTAAGTGGTCATGAATTCACTCTATTTCTGTTTTGTTTTACAGCTGGCAGGAGTTATTCAGGAAGAGGTAGATTATTACAGCTGGGAGAACTCGATTAAACAGCCACTGCAGACAGTATCAGACAGGAGACTTTTGAAATTATTTTGTTTGACTGTTTGAGAAAGGTCTTGAATGAGATTGAAATTTAATTATTGTGTTTACTATTCATATCGAGTAAACGTGCATATGTTAAATTCATAACAAACATTTTTTACTCAAACAAGAGTAAAGCATTTGACAGGATTTGTGCTGTCAATTCATGATATCTTAAAAACACAAGTAGCTAGGGGTAGTCTTACACCCTTAGAGGGCCAGAGTGGTGATCATGGAGTGTTCAAATTGTTGAAGTATATGTATGATAGGCTAGGTTGGACAAGCTAGTTTAGCTGAGTATAGGTAGCACAGTTGTTACTTAATTATTACACGTGGTTTGAGAGTAAGCAAAACCTTTCCAAGAAAAAGTTAAAATTTAAAACAAACATGAGCAAATCTAACAAATCCTTGGAAACTCAACTTGACATTGTGACAAATGAAAATTAGTCACTTAACACTGACTGAATGACTTGTTATGACATGTCACTACTAAAAGTAACTAAAAGTACTTTTTGGAAAATCCGTAAACAAAGAAACAATAGCTTTCAAATTCATAACTTTATATTTTCTGCCCTCTTGAATCACTTTTAGTTGACGACAGAAAATTACTTTGGCCTCTATGCTGGCTCTGTCTGGCACTTGTGGCCAATAAAAAAGGGCATTGTGTGCACTTTCACTGAGAAAATTTACTTGTGCACTGGCAGGGTTAATTTTCTCTACAATGCCAATAAAATATTTGTTATTTTCATAGGCAACAGCAACCCATTCTCCCACAGAAAGTTTACAGAGGTCGTAATCCTAAGAAAAAAATGGAAGCGATTAGCTATTATATTAGCTATAGGGATTTGAGTGATGCTAAATTGAATACATGAGAATACCCAGCAATCACTTTTAATTATTATCTAGGTAAATAACCTTGTTAAAGTGGATGGATGGATGGATGGATTAAAGGCATTAAAACTCAGTAGTGAAACACTGCATTTGTGAATGGTTCAAGTATTGCTTATGAAACTTGGAAGTCAATTTTTCTGTTCTTTTGTTCAATAGAAAGAGAGTTTTCCAGACTTGGGCTGTTTTTAACTAAGAAATAAACATATAGCCACAACGTAATAAAAGTAATGCCAGACAGCAAATAATAAAACCATTTGCTATTTCTTTCCTTCAGCATGGAAGTGAAAGGCCATTATTGGCACTTCATAAATTAGTCCAAAGTTTAGGACCATTTTAAATTATTCTTCATGAAGAATGGAAAAGGGGAGAGAAAAATAACAAGAAAAGAACATTTATTGACAACAACAGCTATAACAGTGCCAACTGTTTTAAAACTGGAGAGTGGGAAGCTGTTCTGACAAACTACCTAAACTACAAGTGTTCAAGGAAATAATATCCTACCCATTGGTCTTGAAAGACCTCAGTTTTTTCAGCCGACTTTGGTTCTATATGAGTTAGAGAAGATGTCAACATTAGTTTTGAAGTCTACAACATACACATTTTTGAACTGAAACTACTGCTAAATTGGTACCTTTGGTTTGTTTTCCATTCGAGCTTTTGATCTGCAAGTGGATACAAGTAGATTTTAACAACATACACTGTATCAGCAACCATCCTTTGGCCAACATGCTTTCCAATTTCCTCCAAATGAACAGGGCAATGTGTGGCGACTGAGAAGGGTTTAACAGTGAATAAAACATCCACATGTGTTTCATCCATGTATCATAGCAAACAGGTCTCTGGAAATATACGTGGAAATTTGTACCCTTTCTCATGCTTCTCGGGGCAGTTTTATCAGGGCCCCCATTGATACCAGTCCTGCGCCTGAAGGGGTTACCCTGTTTAAATATCAATTATTATTATTATGAAATCAGAACTCGCACCAAATCTCCAGAACTGTTCCTTGAACTGTTGTCAGGGGAATTCAGGCAGGAATATCAACCTTAACATTCAGATGCTCATGTCTTATGCCTTCTTCACTGCAAATGTTCTACAGTTTTGAAGTCAAGACTGTGGACTTCAGAGCCAGGTTTGTATAGAAAGACATCTGTTAAACAAAGTCATTATCAGGGGCAGTCATGATTTTTTCACAGGCACGCACAATTTCTAAATTTCATTTTTAATTTTCGATTTTTCAGGTATGCACGTGCACCCATGTGTACAGTTAGCTACACCCCTGATTATGTGCTTAATATTGGATAAATTATCATAGAAGGAAGCATGTACACCTTTGACATTCTAGATTAAGAGATGTTGCTAATGTGACAGTAGTTTCCTTTGACCTACCTTTTTTTTTGAATTAGTAGGCATCTGAAAAAAAAAAACATTTTGCATGAAAGACATTCCTGTCAAGGTAAAGTAAGCCAGAAGTCCTTTTCTGCCATCACTAGGACACTCTTAAGCCAAAAAAGTGGATTCTTTTATTACATGGTGAGTTTTCTGAAACTTTTTTGAACTTCTGCTGCGAGACAAGTTTCACGAAAAGTAGAAACGCTTTCTACTTCTGCAATAATCGCAATGGTGATAAAAACAAGAGTTTCACCATCTCACACCACTTTGTGAAACTGGTCTCACTCGGTCTCTCATCGCCCTTGCACACAAATTTCAACGAGTAACAGCGGCTTAATAATTTTTGTAAGGGCTTAACCAAACTATCCATGCAATGGATGAGAGCTGATTTCTGTAGTTCTTGATTTTGAGAAGTTAATCAGAGAGTATTCACTATGAGTTGTTAAGTGATTTTCAGTTTTGCTGATAATGTAATTTTAACTACTGCTATGATAATTACCTGTCTCTTGCGGAGCTCCTGCAGTTCGGCAGCTGCCTGCTTGTGCTGGTATGTTAACCGATGTAAGGGTGACTGAAAAACAGACGAATTCATCTCAGAGCTATAATTACTGCTGGTGGTGTAATTATTGTTTTTCTGTTCAAAGCAATATAATCATGAATTTAGAAACAAAAATGAGATGGGCATTTGTCTACACCATAAAAAAAACTTGAAATGAATATGGCTGCATAAAATTTATGGAGTTGCAGTATAAAGGAATAAAAAACTTGTTCCCCATACACTGTTGAGTATTATAAGCACTTTGGAAATTTTAAAAACACTCAAGAAGTGCAAGAAGCACTCGCCAACTGTTCATGCTTCATCTCTATTATGCACTTCTCTCATGCATGTTCTTGTTTGAGACTTAAATAATAAAAGTGATTATTATTATTAAAAATTCAGGCTTGCATTCACTTTAGAAGTGACAATCAAAGAGTACAAAGGCTTAATTTTATTTACTTATTTGATTGCAGGCATTTTTCCATTTTCCCAAACAAATATAATAGAAATTGAGACAATTAAAAAAAAAAGAAAAAGGTGCCTTGTACTTAACCATGAGTGAAGGTCTATTTTACAGTCAGCATCCATTTCATAGAAAAAGTTTAGAACCTGGTAAAGGTTAAAAGGATGTCTTTAACAGTTACAGTGAATGTCTCTGTTAATAATTTCATGTATTTTGATAACAGAAATTGAAATTTGTCTATCTCACAGTGTTGTTTCAATACTGGTCTATGACCCTCGTACAGCACATTTAGCAATAATAAAATGTATGCTTTTCTAATGGCATCAGACATTAGACAACTGAATTGTTGTAATCAGTAGTTTACCTGTGATTGTGTGTGATTTGTTGCACTTTCCTCATCTGTAGATTTTTTTTTTCAAAGCTCTTAATTCCTACCAAGAAAGATATATTTTGTTTAGCTTTTAAAATGTAATTTTTTTCCCACACTAAAAGCTTCAGTCAGTCAAATTTACAAATGAGGGAGAAATGCACAGGTTTTATTTTCACCTACTATTCAGATGTACCCTTCACATTTAAATAACATTTTGAAGTATGATTTTCTAAGGTTCAAAATTTCCAATTCGTATCATATATTTGTCACAATATGTCTGTCTTTATGGTGTATTGTGTTAAAACTGTGTACATGCACACTTGGTTTATGTTTGAACACCAAGTTTACACAAACCTCTTTCAATCTTCCATTCTCCTTTAGAAGAAGCGAAATTTTTTCCCCTTTCGACTTTATGACCTGTAAATAAGTAGAATGAAAAGAGGAAAAAATGAAATGCTACATGGCCATGCAAGCTGATTAGGCAGCAAGTCATCTACACTGACGTGGCCCCTCAAAAGGATTAGGTGTTGAATGTTTCATGAGTTCCAACCATGAAATGTAATTTGTTACATAAAATATAATTATATTATTAAAAACTGAACTACGGATACCAGATTCAAATGAAGAATGATCTTCGCAGTTGTGAATGCAATTTATGCAATTGCTATCATTGTTGTTTTTGTTATTCCTGTTCGGCCGCAATTCCAGTTTTTGTCCCACTTATCAAGACAAATTTCTGTAAGTCATTTCTTGGAGCATACCCTGGACATTTTTCTTGCTTATTCGTCATATATCTTGTTTCTGACCAGGTCTGGTGAGACAATGTTCCAGTCCATCATAGTAAATTGAAATTGTGTCTTCATTTTGATGAAATTTGCCCATGGTGCTGTTGTTTTGATGGATTACAAATTTTCTTCCCTCGGTTCATACATCTACGTGAATCTGTTCTACCCTCTTTGAGCAAAAATTGAATATTTTTTTCCAAACTACTGACCGTTTGCAGTCATCTAGAACAATAATTAGTAATCTCTGCACTTTTTCCACAAGGACCCTAAACTGAAGCTTCAATGTTGTTCTCGGACAGTTTAATTCAACATTGCTCGGAAAAGTTCCAATACACCGAAAGGTTTTCACGCCGTTTTTGTTTAGTCATGTGATAGACAAATGTTTCCCTCGTTTGATTTTCTCTTTCTCTGAGTTCCATTCTTTCACTTTTTTTGTTCAGATTCTCAATTATGTGTCGTAGAGTTTTTAATAAAATAATTATTCCACTCGGGTTTGCTGGATATGAAATAATTATAACCAAATCAGTGCTACATTCCTCGTTGGTTATTTATCACTTCATATGTAGCGCACCCTTGTAGAATAATTGTTAAAATAGTCTGTTACTACAACATATCATATACTTTTCACTCAGAAATAAATTTCAATTGCCTTCTCCATTAGCAACATTGGTTTCAAAATAAAGCTGCAAGGCTAACTGTCAGAGCAAAAGAGTCGGCCCACATCACTCCGATATTAAAGAACCTACATTGGTTTCCTACTAAAGAAAGAAAATTGTTTTAAAATTGTTCTGGTCACGAAGTTCTCCATGGTTTTGTTCCAGCCTATTTAAACAAGCTCTTACCGGTATTTCCTTACACTCCACAGCTTTCAGTGTGGTCAAGCAGTTCAAATCTTCGACAAAAATGGCTTCCTATGGCGACAGATCTTACTCGGATATCGCACCAAGGCTTTGGAACGACTAAATATTATTTTACAGTATTCCACTGTTAACTGTTTTAAATCAAGACTAAAACCTTTTCTTTTCAAAAGAGCATTCTCAGGTTAGGGTTTTTAATATTGTTTAAAATGTATATTTAACGAACAATTACTTGATTCCATTCTTATATTAACAGTAAGAACTACCAAGGCTGCTGTTTTTGTCATCTGGCGCAGCCAATACAAACCTCATCCTTGTTAATTGTCACTTGCACAGTTTTGGATCATTCTCAACATCATACCAAACCTCATCTAATTTTTAACTGTTGGTCCTCACATACCTTGTCATTCTCAGCAATTTCATCTTTAAGTTTTTTAGTTGCCTCTTTTTCATGATCATTTTGCTGCAGGGGTATGAAAAAACAGAAATATTAAATTCTCACTACATTTGAATTTCTCGAAAGCAGAATTATGGAAATAGGTGGTCAACTGCCTGGTGCAAGGTCTATAAATAATATTATTTGTTGAGATCCTATAATTATGCAAAAGAAGGGACAGTGTAAGATCCAACTTACCTTCTGCAGCAGTGCAATGGAGCTTGCCATCTTTGAATTTGTTATTTGGAGTTCATTTATCCTCTGACAATAAAAAGTAGGGAGAAGGTTTCCATACATCAATATCTTTGATATTATTTTTTTGGGCAAAAGTTTCAGTTTTTCATTTAATATCATTTTACAAATATTCTGCTCAAATATTCACTACTTACATACCTTCTTTAGAGCACCTGCATCTGATGCAGCATTTTCATTTCCCTCTCTTTTCTGTACATATAATGAATAGTAAAAAAGATAATATTGTCTGAACTCTTTGAAAAATAAATAAAGCAGTACCGATACAAAATAACATGATATGCAGAACCTTGATATAACGATTCTAACAAACACACTCGAGAACCCAATTTAACTTAAAATTCATAAAATCATTGTAATACCAAAGTTGATCAATATGAAACAGATACTAACCCAGAGAATCTTATTACACTACAGTGTACATGAATGTTAGTATGTATAAAACACTTCACATGACATCATACAAAGACCTATACTCATGTATTACTGAGGTAGCTCACCTTGCTGATAAGTTGGGGGCGAGTCTTTGTGTCCAACCATTCCTGCAGCATCCCTCTAATCCTGTCCTGATCTTCCTTTGCCTGAGGGTTTAACCCCCTCAGGAAGTTAAAGGAAGACGAGGACAGGGTCTTCCTCTGCCTCTGTTTAGTAGAGGCCGGAGGAAAAAGCTCTCCTCCTTCATATGCCTCGCAAATTTCGATGGCAAGGTGGAAGATATTTTTAGGCAGTAGAGCCAGTTTATTGCTGCCGATAGGCAGCGTTCATATTCTTGAAGCCATCGAGAAATTTTGGTTCGACGGTTCGACCCATCGTTCGCATTAAGAAACAGCCAATCAGAAATTCTGTTATATGGCGCAGTCTAGCCAATCAGCAGTTGTCTTATAAGAAAAATTGACATATGCTATCGTGCTTGCTCAGCGGAAAATCGCATGTGCTCGCAGCAAGTTATGAATACAGTTGATCAGAGTCAAGGTTTCGTTGTTTACAGGTGAGTTTTGGCACTTAATGCTGATCTATTATGATTACTTCTATTCGAGGAAGCATTCATCAAGATCATGAAGCTTTCAGTGAGCATTCTAGAGGCCGACAGTGTGCATCTATGTCACTTGCAGCTTCGCTTTTCAATCGATCGAATTCGGTCGATTTATGGACACAAACAAATATCTGTGACATCCCGTTTTCGTTAACCAATATATTTCTCTTCCACTTTTAGCAATTACTACAAGCATAATCCCAACAAAAGGCTTAGCCACACCAATAGTTACTTGTTAATGTTACACTTGAAGAACATACATGTAACCATGTCATTTTGCAAATAAAATAAGTTATATTTTTGTCGAAATTCTCGTTGTCGTATTTGCATTGAAAAACACCTTTAACGGCAGCACTCACTTCTCAATGAGAACTGCTAGTAATAATTTGTTAAAATGGAGTTGCTTCCATCCTGAAAATACACATAAACTCACTAAGTAAAACATGAAAACAAACTTAGAGTTAGTTACTATTACATTACACTTTCAATTTCAATCAATTATAAAATATTAAGCTTATTATTATTACCAATATTCCCTCATATTTTTAATGCCTTGTGTAATATTGTATTCCACTAGGACAATCCACTAGATTAGCCTCTACCATTTGGATGATCCCAACTCACTCCCTATTTAGATGTTATTATCTTTACTCCTTATTTATAATGTACTTATTTGTATATGTTTATTTCTAATTGCGTTCGACGTTAGGAGAACGCTTCGTAATCTTTGGGGATCCTGTGGTCGATGGGATACCTGTGCATGCCAGGCGTGAAGATTCGAGATTTTTGGTTACTTGGACGGGCGATGTTCAAAATCTGCGCCATTTTGAATAATTATTAAGCGCGAAGATAAACATCTTTGATTACATATTTGGGTTTCACTATTAAAGTTGCTATTGTTCATGTTGCTCTTTAAATACTTCGTCTTTCTCATTTAATCTCTCAACTAATTTCCTCCTCTGTTTTTGTATGATTTTAGCTAAATTCATTGAAGTTCGAACGCACTTATTAATCTTTGATTACTACTAGTATGTATCCTCTGTATAGCTGAGCATTTACATGTAATACACCACTTAGGAAGACAAGGAAGCTAAATCTTGCCGTCATTACTGAGCACATCGGACACAATTATTCTTACTTATTCGATAATGTTATTTTCCATGCTCGGTAGCTTCTGCTTTTTTTAAAGCAGTCGACTATAGGTAAGCTATTAGTCGCACCAGAGCTAGTAGAGGACAATACTCTGGTGGCACGAACAAAAACACGAGAATCTGCGAGACTTAAATTGTATTTCCATCGTTTGGTTCTGTACGTCTGCTCCGATATTCCTTTGAATTCAACACTTAAATTATCCAAATTCGTATTAGTTTAACCTCTACATATGTTTGTCTCGTACATACGAAGAGAAAATTATAGCGGAGCTCCGGCGGCCAGAAGGGCCGCCAAGCGGAGCACCATACCTATAGAAACCCGTCAACTGCTTCTCTTATGGTAAAAATGGCTAGCGGTATTGCTCGTGGGCGCGTAGGCACGACGACGGTGGAGTTGCCCATTAACTAATAATATCCTAATAATAATCATAATAATCCAACATGGCGGCCATACTCCACCTGGCCCAGCAGCTGACCAGCTACTTTACAGCGTACGTCTTTGATACTGGACATCCATCTTATAGCCAATTGACACCTGTCAAAACAAGGTATCCGCTGACCAGTGTCACGTGACCATATCGCGGGCTCAAGTTAAGACCTCATCGAGGTCAGCTGTTTTTTTAAGCTGACCGCTGAGCAGGTACTTGCTTTCGATTTGATCGTAGGCTCAAGCCAGGTGTGGGACACCCAAACCAAATCGAGGCTTAATTTTTCGCGCGCTTTCTACGGCTCGCAATTTCAAATTCACTTGGTTTCTTCATTTTGAGCAAAACAACTTCATCTTCTTCGATCGAAGTTTGTCTTTAAATTCGTGTAAAAAGCATAAAAATCAAGAACTTGTCAAAAGATACTCAAGAAGGTGAATTTTCAAGCGATGAAAGGAAGAGCGATTTTTCTCAAGAGAAGCTTCAAACTTGGGTCGATTGTGCGGTTGAAAACAGTATAATTCAACGCTTCAAGGGCTTTCACTTTACCGCGGCATCTTGCATCTCACTAAGAAAGGTCACTTAACAGTTTACCTGTGTTAATGGGAGGAACGAGTAGCTCAAACTCTGTGGAAAAAGCTCTTTCTTTGGACAAACCGTTTGATATTTTTGCGGATGCTTGTTTTTACTTTACTGAAGCTTACAAACCTCTACAACACAGCGCAGGACAGTGAGGTAAATTAAATAAATAGAAGCTTAACATTTGGTTTAATCGTTGTTACTTTTGTTCAGGAATGAAACTTGTATTTTTTTTCTTTGGAATGGATATAAATAACAATCATCTGTACTCGTTTTGGACGCAAAGAAGTAGTTGAATTGTTTTTTTATTTATTTATTTTTTGTTACGTTGTTTTCTTTGCAAGCGAACGAATGTTTTTTACTCGGCTTGGCTGACTGTTTTTCGATCTTAGTACCTTAACAGCGTTAAGAAACTTTTGCCCTTATCTTAATAACACGTAATCACAATGAGTCCTCGTATCCCTTGTTCATTTGAACTTACCTTATAACCAAACTTCATTAAATTGTTCTTATATCTTACAAACCTTTCGTCAACAAAAACTGGTAAAAATTGTCCAGTCATTTCCCTATTTTCATATGAAAGAAAACGTCGTGCTTGTTCGTTCAATTTTGTTCATTGCCTTGAACGAGTCCTCTCGTGGAGTTTATTTTCGGGCTAAAATAACCACAGTGACGGTCTTCAGAAATAGAAGTAGGTGGCAACCAATGCAACAAGAGAAGCTTAGAGAGACTCCTCAAAGAAAACGCGAGAATTTTAACGATCTTTTACTCTCCTCAATTCTGATACATACATACATCACACACATCACATTATTTACCCTCGGATTTTAGAGGAGCTTGTGCAGCTAATATCTCCGAGCATTTAATCATCAGATGAGAGATAGACCATCACACCGGGAACTACGTCCCCTACTCTTTTCGAACAGTGTGTGGGTTCTTTAACGTCCCACACAATCAATTATGAAGAGTTGTGAGACGGGGCCTACGGTTTATCGTCCTTATCCGAGAAGACTAGAAAGTCTAACCATTTGCAGATGTTATTACAAAGGCAGCACTATCTCCTCAATTATTTAAAGACCCTGAGTGTTGGTCCGACCGGGGTTTGAACCACCGATCTCCCGCACGCTAGTCCGGTGCTCTACCACTGAGCTAACCGGTCGGCGGTTAGATAAGAAGCCATTTTGGAACTTTGGCCGGGAGAAACCTGGAGTTTAGAATGACGCAATAAATCCTTGGCGCCAACCTTAACCGATTTTTAATCATTTCGATAAAAGAAACCATTAACAGTCCATTACAATTTAATTTTAATGTTAACCTTCGTGCAAATAAGACGATTAAAATTCCCTGCGATCAGATAAAAGGACTAAGGGATATTTTATTCAAAATACAATGTGGGAGGTGCGGGGTGATTAAAATTTCTGATTATTCTCATCGCGCGTCGTCTTTTCTTCTTCTTAAGCAAAACGGTTTATAAGAGCAGTGAAACAAAATTCATTCGGAGAGAGCTGAGAATTATTAAGCCAAGCACAAGTTTTCGCGCTGGATTTTATACTACTTAAGCCTATTTTGAGAAGCGGTAAGTTCAATGGAAAACAAATAGAAAGATAACATTAGATTAATTTTTGTGAATGAAAAAAAAAAGAAAGAAAGAAAAAACAAACTCACCTGCCCTGAAACATCAAATTTGCGGCTGAAATAAATCCGCAGCGCAGAGGCCTGATCATCGTCGAAGTTGTCTTCTTCTCCCTCGCTGAACTCTATCTAAACCTCGCGCATTTCTTTAAGCGTCATGAAGAAGGGTGGCGGCCATTCCCGCCCTTGATGTTTCCCCTCTTCCCATCCTTCTTCCTTCAGCTTCTTTAGAGCCATTTGCCTTCCTGAAATTTTGCCTGCAGGCCTTCTCCTTTTCTTTACACTGGGCGCTACCCCCAGTTCTTCATCTTCCGTTTCTTCATCGCTTTCACCGTCCTGCCCTTCAAGTTTTTTTACGAATGCATTAGCATTCGCAAGGTCTTTGTCCTCAAAAGAACGCGAAAAGTCGTTGTCTTGTTTAAAAGACTTTATGAAAAGGGGATATCTAACTACATCGTTCACGACTGTAATCTAAACAAATAAAGAAAGAAAGAAAAATTAACATTAATTCTTATCTCCCTCTCTTTTTCAAACAGTCCACCATTATAAACGGTAAAAGAAGAAAGGAATGAATGAACCTATTCTGGGCAGAGTCTTACCAAAACTTTGTCTTCTTGGGCGATTACTGTGTCTACTTGTCCGTAGTCAACATCATCTATCTCTAAATAAAAGATAACTACGTTGTGAAAACTCTCCCTGGACAAGGTCCAAACGGAACCCGCCATCTCACATGCAGAACTGCAAAAACCACTGACACCGGGCAGATCTCCAAAAATCCCGCCATGGCGAAGTGACTGAACAAACCCAAGAAAAACCGGTTATAACCAGTTCTGACCGGTTAAAAACCAGTTTCAAATCGCTGCCAAGGTCTCAATTGTAGGTCAAAATATAGATCAAAACGTAAAGCTTGTGGGATGTGGCTGGAGTGACAAGGATACACCTCACAAATTAATGTGATTTGGTAAGCTGAAGCCACTCTAAAGGCACTAAGGCCACATGGTAGCGGGCATTACCCCTTAAATCTACCAAAGCAAAGATTGAGCCCAAGCATTAGCAGCCATGGACAGCTGTTTCGGCCTTGTTAGGCCTCATCAGCATGGCATAGCTAATGCTCAGGCTCAAGTACCCACATATCCATAAAACAAGCAGTAAAGCTTGTGGGATGTGGCTGGAGTGACAAGGATATACCTCACAAATTAATGTGATTTGGTAAGCTGAAGCCATTCTAAAGGCACTAAGGCCACATCGTAGCGGGCATTACCCCTTAAATCTACCAAAGCAAAGAGTGAGCCCAAGCATTAGCAGCCATGGACAGCTGTTTCGGCTGGAGTGACAAGGATATACCTCACAAATTAATGTGATTTGGTAAGCTGAAGCCACTCTAAAGGCACTAAGGCCACATCGTAGCGGGCATTACCCCTTAAATCTACCAAAGCAAAGATTGAGCCCAAGCATTAGCAGCCATGGACAGCTGTTTCGGCCTTGTTAGGCCTCATCAGCATTGCATAGCTAATGCTCAGGCTCAAGTACCCACATATCAATAAAACAAGCAATGAAAACGTAAAGCTTGTGGGCTGTGGCTGGAGTGACAAGGATATACCTCATTACCAAATCACATTAATTTGTGAGGTATATCCTTGTCACTCCAGCCACATCCCACAAGCTTTACGTTTTTACTGCTTGTTTTATGGATATGTGGGTACTTGAGCCTGAGCATTAGCTATGCCATGCTGATGAGGCCTAACAAGGCCGAAACAGCTGTCCATGGCTGCTAATGCTTGGGCTCAATCTTTGCTTTGGTAGATTTAAGGGGTAATGCCCGCTACCATGTGGCCTTAGTGCCTTTAGAGTGGCTTCAGCTTACCAAATCACATTAATTTGTGAGGTATATCACAATCTAGATCGCCACGGAACAGGTCAGCACCCGGCAGTTTCGCCACGACACTGACACTGTCTGCGTTTTGAAAAAAAAAATCCAGGAAATGGAAGAGGCAAACACTGAAGATAACGTATGTGCTCATTTTAAAACCTGTTGCATCAGCCAAACTCGTTTACACAGCTTATTTAAGACAGATCTAAAACTTGTCTACCTTTCATATCCAAAACAAATAAGTACTTAACTAAAGGACAAATCCCTTTTTTCTTTGTTTCCAGTGGGACAGCTACGAAGGTTATGACTCAGACGAAGAATGGGAGAACGAGTGGGGTACCTGTCAACACGAAGAACGAACATGTAGCTGTAGGCGCTCTGCGCAAGAAGCTCTTGAATCGCTTGAGCAAGAACTATCAACGGTATAACTTTCCAACAAAATAATTGCGTAAAGAGGTATATGGGCTACTTAAACTTAATGTACATATTTGTTCATCGGTTGCAGAAAACTGATAACCCATTTGAGTTCATTGAAGCTGAACAATACGAAGAGTTTTGGGGATTCAACAAAACAAAGGTACTATAATCGTGTGTCGTCTAACGTCTCAAAAAGGCGCGAAAATGGAGCACGCTAAAATACCGTACGTGCGTCTTGTTCATTTCCTAGCGCACCGATATTGTACGATTAATAACCGTACCCATGTCTTGTTCATTTCCTTGCGCACTGATAGCATACGCTTAATAACCGTTAGCGCGTCTTGTTCATTTCCTAGCGCACTGATATTGTACGCTTAATAACCGTAAGCGTGTCTTCTTCATTTACTTGCGCACTGATATTGTACGCTTAATAACTGTAAGCGCGTCTTGTTCATTTCCTAGCGTACTGATATTATACGCTTAATAACCGTAAGCACGTCTTGTTCATTCCCTAGCGCACTTATATTGTACGCTTAATAACCGTAAGCTTGTGGATCATGATCGATATACCAAAGTTTTGGTATTGTTTTATATCTTTGTTTAAATAGGAAGAATCAGCTGGGAGACAGACAAACCAGCAAGGTCTGTATTCTCGAAAAGATTAATAAATAATCAAGTTAATCGCTTAAAAATTGCATAAGGTAGACGTAATTGTCTTCTTTATTACTAGATACAAAGAAGAAGTCCAATAAAATGATGCGTGCGTCGCAGAAAACGGACACTGCGCAGATCGTTCGTGATCTAGACAAGAAATGCTGTGAAGAAAACTGTCTTCTTGAAGTTCCCGCCTCTGTCGTCTCAGAGAACAGAAAGTTCTACTGGCAAAAAAACGCGGCAGAAAGGCGGAGCTTCTTAACTAACGCCATCAAAAGCTGCAGTAACAGTTTAGGAAAAAGGGAAGTCGGAAGGGGCCCTTCAAGGAAACCCTTCATTGTTAATAGCGTCCCTTGTTATATCAAAGCATGGTGCGTGATCTATGGCATTTCCCCTGCGAAGTTGGTATGATTTCCGAGTTTACACAGTTTAAGTATTGTATGTTACTATATCAATAGACGCTTAGCATTTCTACGATATAACATAAAAGAGACTGTCATAGTCTTCCTGAGTCTTAGAACTACCCTTATGTTTAAGTTTAATTAATCTTTACGGCATGTTGGATATTTAAGAATTATACAGCGAAATCGCGCAATACCGCCTGATACTTAGCGGATTAACAAATCTGCGAATATACCGCTAAATTGAGCACGATAGCTGGTTTTTGTGTTCAACATATCGATAACAATGCATGCACCGTTTTGTGAGTTTATTACAGTTAAATGAAAAAGCACCATTTTTCTTCTTAACATTACAATTATTCTGCGAAATTTGTTGAATAATGATCGCTTTTCTTAGGAATCACTGTCTTAATTTTGATTGGCTGCAAGCAAGCAGTTATATCCTGCAGGCGCTGTTTTCGTTACGGTATACTTACAATTGACTTAAGGTTATAGAATAACTTGGCAAATCATTGTCTGTTTCAGTTTTTATGAAACATCAAAAAAGATCAGAGAGAGTGGTTTGGAAGAAGACGAGAAGACCCAAGAGAGGGGGTGCAGTTTGGCTTACGATCACGCTAAAGAGTGGTTTGAGGGCTTTGTTAAAAATGCAGACCACATGCCAAACTGTGCGACAAAAACCCTCCCTTCTTGCCTCACAAAAAGGGCTGTGTTTGAGCTCTATCGAGAACAGATGGACGGAAAGCCCTCTTTAAGCCGTGCCTCTTTCGTTTATGGAATGTGGACAAAGCATTTTCCACAGGTCATAATTCCAAAGGTCAGTAGAAACAATTATAATGTGGTGTACGTTAGGTTATGTAATTGCTTCTGTTGGGTAGACACATAAATAGAGAGCAGTGCATAAATATAGGCGCAGTACAACAAACCTTTCGTGAGGGTTAAGGTTGACCATTTGATAACAGAGAAATAGAGCTTTTAGTGACTTAAGTGACGTTATTTTCGCTGCAAAACAAGAAGAAAAAAAAACAAAATGTAATCCTTGATTGGTACAGATCAACATCACTGTTTGACAGCATTACAGTCAAACCTTTATATAACGGTCACCCTTGGGAAATGACCAGGTGGCCGTTATATACAGGGTGACCGCTATACACAGGTTTCCTTAAAACTCTACTGGAAGTCAATAAATAACATTTTTATGTTCAAATAATCACTCAATTTACACTTTATTAACAATAACAATTAACACCAACGCGATAAATACGAAAGGCCCATAAAAATGTCCATGGTGTACTTTTAGGGAGGTGCAGTAAAACTCTGGAACTACTGGAACATGGTTATTGAACGTTTTTATGTGGAAATAATCTAGAAGAGAAATTTGACGCCGAGGCGCTATCATGATTTATAAAACAAAGGCTGTTAACTTGAAGATTAAGATGTTTACTCGACACATTCTCGCATTAAAAATGAATTACAATGTGTTTACAAAGTTCGGAAAATTACAGAAAAACCTTATTGTCAGTTTGGGACTGGTTTTACAAAATAATTAAGACTTGATAAGCAGAGTACTACGTTATAATCGGGAACTACAGTATGCATAATCCGAAAGTGATCACAGTATTGGTACGGCTACTACTGCAGTTACAGCTAACAATGGACCTGTCAAAATCAAATCAAAGTGTTCACGGTTTTTTGACTTTCACAGCAAGAGTATGAGAGTTACTTGTAATAAGCAACAAACGTAACACAACATACTGATTCCATTACTTACTTTAATTTGTTATTTACAGCAAAGCAGATTCAGCAAATGCAGTGTGTGTGTTTACCTAAAAGAGAAGCTATTGTGCGCGCAAACGTCCGCGGAAAGTCGGAGACAGCTGGGGTTGATGAGGAAAATCCACCTCACGCAACAGCTGTAAGTAAGACATGATTGTCTATTTAAGAACAAATTCCCCGAGTGTAGTGTAATAGACGAACACGAAGATGATATTGAGATACAAGCAGAACGCGGAGGACATCTCTACTTGGGCACATGAAGTTTTACAGGCATTTGGGATCGCTAAATGGAAGACGGACCCAAACCAAAATAATTCAATAAATGGTTTCGCATAAGTGGTTAATTAATAGAGAGGAGCTAATTTAAAAGTGCTGTCAATTGAGTTATAGTAAGTTTTTCACTTTTCTAATTGCCTGCTGGTTTATTTACAGTGCGGAAAGAAGCAAGTATTACAAACATGAAATTAAGGCAAAAGCCCATCCTGAAAAATACCTGTCCCTGATCATAGACGGTATGGATCAGGGAAAACACAACCTGCCCCATCTCGCCACAAACACGAAGGTAAACTTGTTACACTGTTTTTTACATTACAATGATGCATGAAGAACATTCTAGCCATTCCTTAGCGAGTTTCTGTCGCTCCTAGGACATTCATTAGATGACTGTTAAGTGAGGACAAGAATTTATTTCTTTATGCTGTGAATGGACCACGTTATTATACACAACTTTTCTTTTTTTCTACTTTGGGTAAAAAGTGAGCTTTGTATTAACGATATCCTGACTTCAATGGATAATATCTAAGTTTTGACCAATATTGCTGTCTACAACCAATGCTCATTCGGTCAAGTAATACAAAGACGGGAGACTATCTCATCTTTCAAATCACGAATCTCAAATAAGTAAGCATAAAAGCCAATTCTCAGAGCAGAGTCGTTAACTGGATAATCAAGCTAGAGTAGGAATAACCTTGATTATGAAAATGCTCTTAACTTTACTCCCTGCACTGAGTGTGTATCAAAAATCACTCTGCTTCCTTCCCTTATTCTAAGGTTGATGGGAGCGCCTGGCGTCTAAAGACACACGTTACTGGTGCCCTGGTAAACCAAAGGTCAGCAGCGTCAGCGTTCTTGGATCTATGTCAATGCCGCATGACTCAAATCTGACCATCAACGTCCTCCTTCACCGTAATTGCCTTAATTGCTAAACCTGTAAGAGTTTTCGTGAGGTACCTACCAACCCTCAATCATTCAAATCGTGTCCATCCTTAAAACGGCCACATAACCGTGATAAATTGATTCCACGGTTATATCTTACAGATAAGGGGGGCGATAATTAATTTTTTCTTTCAACGAACTGTAACTTTATTTTGGCTAATGCACATAAAAGAACTCTGCAAGCACATGGAGATAGAAATAACTGGAAGCGACTTAATGGAAAATAAACTGTTCTCCTACATGCACTGATGCCGGTGTAGTTGAAGCTTAAAGATTTTAAATAAAGTGACAATAAAAACGGGTTTTCCTTGAATCCCCACTATTTAAGAAAGTGAGGGGAAGGGGAGGAGGGCGCTTATTTGCTACTTTGACAGAGGGGTTGGGCGCTTATTCGAGGAAATACAGTACGATATAAATACAAACTTAGTCCAATTGAATTCCCTCTTTGTGAAATACTGCATTGCTTACTTTTTTCTTTTCTTCAAGATGGGTCAGTCGCCATCAATTTTATACCTTCAAATGGATAATTGTTGGAGAGAATGTAAAAACCGGCATGTTCTAACATTTTTGGCCCTCTTGGTGGAAATGGACATTTTCAAGAAGGTGATATTTTCATTTAATTAACATATTGGTCCATTTTAATTACTTCCCGAACTAAATACTATTTAACTTTATTGAAGTAAAAAAACGTTCTCTGGTTAAAAAGATAAAAACATAAGCTTTCGGCTATCAGCCTATAGCCTTTAACGAATGGAAAATGTAACGCGCGGACGGAAAGATAAAAATGCAAACGAGGTCTAATTACAATAAAAGGCAACGGTTTAGCGTTATTATCCGCGTCGACGGTTTTTGCGGTGTGCCAGGATTCTAGTGTTTTTTGAACTAGGCAATACTAGGCAATACTCCATTTTATTGTAATTAGACCTCATTTACATTTTTATCTTCTAGCTCTTTCACACTTCTTTTAGTATTTTTATTCTCAATTTTTCGCACCCTCTTCGTATATATTTCCGTCCGCGCGTTTCATTTTCCATTCGTTAAAGGCTATAGGCTGATAGCCGAAAGCTTATGTTTTTATCTTTTTAACCAGACAACGTTTTTTACTTCAATATGTCTTATCCTGGTTACAGCTCTTTTTTTACTATTTAACTTTAGTCATTCATAAACAAGTCGCAAATGATCTCAGGGTGAATGGGAACAATCAGCTGTGCTTTTTGATAGAAACGTGATGTGCAATTTCATCTACCTGGCTGAAAGACCGATTAAATTTTATTTGAATGTACCTATAAGGAATTTTTTAACAGCATTATCCACGTTATTTATTAATTTTTCGTTTCTGTTTCAGATCAAACTTTGCTTCCTAATAGTGGGCCATACACATGAAGATGTTAATCAAATGTTTTCGTGTATCTCCCGCCGTCTATCCAAGATCAACGCCCTCACAATCCCTGAGCTGTTAGAAGAGATACGTTCCTCCTACACACCAGCGGTTGTCGTCCATCTGTTTCGCTCCATGTTTAACGTCAAAGAATGGCTAGATACTGTGGCCGAAAAGGAACTGAGTGGCCATGTGGAACAACACCAGTTCAAGGTAATTAGTTACATGACACGTCTCCGGACAAATATAAAGAGTTATTTGAGGACAAGACTGAAAATAAAACCATTCACTGCTTAATTGTAACTGCATTTATTGAATACACCAACTAAAATCATCAAGCCAAGTGATTAGAGCATCCACCAAGAACGTGATCGGTTGGTTAACATATAAGTTTTCCATGTATTGTAATTACTGCTAAATAGTCTTTTAAGAGATTTTTAAACTTATTCTCAAAACTTGGAAGAAAAGGTATAAAATTATCTAATATAAAAGTTTTTAGGAAGATTTTGAACTGGAATGAAGTGGCACTTTCTTCAACCTTTTAACCTCTCCCACGGACAATTATCATCAGTTGCTTTTGATCTTATCCAGATCACCAAAGGCAGTGATGGCAAGGCCAAACTTAAGTACAAGAAATGGTCGACCAGTGAAGAATGGCAACCCAAGGACAGTGAAGGGATCACCCTTTTGAAAAGTCTGCCGGAAGGAATACCTGCGGTATGTTAAAAACCACTGAAGCCAGATATAAACACTGAACAAGCATGTGGCGTTTGAACCTTCATCATTATTTGGCGGGTAGAATAGTTTATAAGCAGGGCTTCATCAACCTACAACATGCAAAAGGTGGCACATATTACGTGATATTTCACATTCATTTAAGTACACCCTTTCCGCCCAATGAATCAATCTCAGAAGCGAGTTTTCATTTTCAAAACTATCAGCTGGATGACATACTGTAGTTTTAAATTGTAACCTTTTTGAAAGGCTTAAGTTTTGTAGTCGTTTAAGTAGCGATTTACAGATTCAGTGCAGAGCACAGGGTGCATAAAACAAATGGGTACTAGGTCTCCTGCAACGTTTTAACGCCTGACCCCACCCCAAACTAAAATAGGAAGCCCTCCCCGTACTCAACACCCGAGATTAAAATTTAAGATAGGTTTAACAAGAACAAACAGTATAAACATTTAAACCACGAATTTTAGGAATATGAGATAGTTCCACTCTGATACTGTGCGTGGGAAGAAGGATGATCTATAACAAATCTTGTGCGTTTGCTGATGTTCCTTCTGTGATCTGGATTGTCTGGTGTCACGCCTACTACTAACGAGAGCCTTGCTTTTAACATCGTGGCCAATTTTAAAAATAAAGGTTAAACCGCTTACAGCCCTCCACCATTCGATGAAACTGTACATACTTACACACCTTTTGTCTTTCGTTCGCGCTAGATTGTTAATCCCAGCAGAGAAAAATGCAATCTGGAAAAGCTTAAGGCGGATCTCCTCAAGTTTCGCCTCCATTTCAATGACCAAACTAACGAATGGTGGGAGGCGTTCTTGGGGGATCCGAGTCAAGAAGAAAGATCAAATCCTCCATGGATACTGCCAAACCTGATGAAAGTAAGGGTGGAGGTAGGGCCAGCAGTTCCCACGGAAATGTCAAAGGCGGAGGAGGAACTAGAAAGGCTAATTACTCGAGAAGAGCGAGAAGTCGAGGTTAGTGCTGGCTAAATTAAAAGCTCAAGTTATATCTTGAATTGTAACCGTTCTCATCCATATCCCTCGATCTTTGATTGATTGTCTCGTTCCAGCTTCTGATTAGTCCATTTTGATTGTCAGGTTTTTTTGGGAGGGGAGTCCACGTGTTTTTCTTGCATCAGCTCATTTTTTGTTGCATTTGGTTGACAGCTTGTTTCATTACTGCTTCGTGTACGGTAGCAGGTTAGAATAGACCTGGTAAAAGTGGAGGATTCACATCTTGAAGTAGATTTGTCTCGTCATTTCATTTTAGTTACGTTTAAGTTTAAGCAATTACATATTACAAATCGATCTACCTACGATCATCCAATCGCGAACTTTTCAGAAAGTGGCCTAAGTCAGTCATGGGTGTCTTTATAGAATTGTCCGGTACAAGCACGCCATAGATCACCCTGATGGGCTGATGTGCGCCGCTATTTAATATCTTTCTTGCTTTCTCTCGTCAATTAATTGCAGCTTAATTTTTTATAGGTGCGGGCTGGACGGAAACGACGCCAGACTTCAACAAAAAAACAAAACCCAAAGCGGAGGAAAGACAAAAAAACTTGGTAACGATACGTAATTTTGTTAGAAAGCGTCACTTTCCTAGCTCTTTTTCTTACAAGTACCACATCGAGGGAAGTCTATCTCATCGAGTTATAAGTTGCAATTTCTTAGAAAACATTCTTCTTGTTGCCTCGGATTTTCTCATATACATACTACGGAATTGCTGCCTGGGCCAAGCTGTACAGGTTTACTTGAGAAAGGTCTTTATCTTACAGAAACGAGCTGTTCGGTTAATGTTCTTTGAAGGTAATAATAGATTTCATGCTATTCTTTTGTTAGTTAACCTTCAATATGCTATATTTTGAAGTAGTATGCTCTCTTATGCACGACGCATTTACCAATTCTGCGTCTCGGAATATCTATCTATCTATCTATCTATCTATCTATCTATCTATCTATCTATCTATCTATCTATCTATCACCAGTCAAGAAACTAGGGTTGCTACGCCTCGGGTAACTCTTACGCATCTTTCGTGCTCTCCAAACTTCCTGCGTGCTTCATTTGAGCAATAGATCACAAGTTTCTATGGTTTAAAGGCTGAGAGAAAACACGGGATGTTGGAAGAACGGCTCGTGATTTACGAATTCTTCGAGTGTTCTTCCAACATCCCAACTGGTTTATCAGCCTTTTTTAGTATAAATCTACTAGCGTTCTATCACGAAAGCCGTTCTCTGATTGGCTACGCTACTCACTATCTATTCTGTGATGGATGGATAGTGAGTAGCGGCTGTCAACAAAATGGCGCCCGCTAGCTCACGTTTTCGAAGTGTTTGTGAGGAGAATTTGGATAATTTAGTTGTTTAGTTTTGAACGACTAGTAGATTTATACCTAAAACAATTGGATTATTCGCTCTCGATTTTTATGTGTGATAGCTGATTCGGGCTGCGCCCTCATCAGCTATCACGCGATAGAAATCTAGAGCTCAAAATCTAATTGTTAAAAATAATAATTCAGAAGACGCGCGTAATTTCCATGAGTTTACTTGCACAATAAACCATAGCTGATTGACCAATAAGAGCGCGCGCTTTAATTTGGTTATTATATAAATCTCGATA
The DNA here is from genome assembly GCA_016490735.1 of Pachyseris speciosa. Classification (NCBI taxonomy): domain Eukaryota; kingdom Metazoa; phylum Cnidaria; class Anthozoa; order Scleractinia; family Pachyseridae; genus Pachyseris; species Pachyseris speciosa. The sequence goes on along the minus strand of JAEMWC010000759.1, from coordinate 64,405 downwards.
TACGCACGCTGACGCAGGAACGACTTGTTAAATGATGATGATCATGATCGTGATTTGTGCTAAAACGCCTTTGGTATTTCATATAGTAACTAATGTAATACGGTATCAACACCGAACTTTACTAGCACCGCTTAATAATTATTTTTCTCTTTCTCTTTATATTCACAGAATTACAGCCTCACTTTATTAACAGGATGGCAGAGACATTTCTCAGCTTAAATGTTCATTATAATCACTGCCGTGTTAAAACAAACAAACAAATACGCGAGGCAACAACAAAACCTCACCAACTCTTCGTTGACAGAAGCTATTTTTGTCTGGTTTACACTGTAAATCATCTGGCGAATCCCCGGAGCGAAGGGTTTCCACCCGTGCTTTTTCACTTAATGCATCTCTCAATTATAAATATTTCAAATTGCTCTGCTATTTGCTGAATCTCAAATTGGTTCAGAATAACTAGCTGACTGTGGCACTGATTTCTGTCGTCAACTGTCTACATGTAACTTTCAAGTGCACTTCCTACCACTTCGTGACCAACCTAAAATAAAATGAAAAAAGAAAAAAGGAATAACACGGGTTAGCACAACTTGACAAGCGAAGGTGATTCGGCAAAGAAAAATTAAAATTATACAATCAGTTTTAAGTCTCTTCCATCCGACCAATGTTATTTTCCAAGGTGCACATAGCAACCGTGCGTAACTCATGAATTAAGCTAACTTAATTGTGGAACTCTCCACAGTATTTTGCCGTTAATATGAGTGACTGTGGATTGCATAGTTCTTTGAACTCAATAATATAGGGACACTCTCCTCAGTATTTTATGGTAAATATACGTAACTGTGCATAGCGAGCTTCGCTGAGCTGAATAATCGATAGCCTGCGGCGAGGCGAGGCCAGCGCGAGAAAATTGGGGCGGGCCAAAACATGACTCCTAAGTGTGCTGAACATCTGACGAAGCAAACAAGGCCAAATAAATACTGTTTTGCTTACAAGTACGCTATATATATATATATATATATATATATATATATATATATATATATATATACCGCTACTATCGTTAAATATCCTCCAATCACACATACTACGATTGCGCTGCCTCAAACTGTTAGCCTCCGTGGCAGGCGCTATCCCTCGCGCTCCCCTCGCATTGCGTGCGCACGCGCTTTCCCCCTTCCCTTCCCCTTTCTATCGTTTGCCAGGCAGGCTAGCAAACGCTTTCTTACTCGAACGAGAACGAGCTCCTTGGACGCTTTTAAAGAGTTTTGATTGACAGGAGTTCTAAGTTGTGCATGCTGTGGTTGGTTTATTCCTTCGCGTGCAAAATTCGTTCAATTACTTTTGATTGAAAGGATTTGACAGCACACCCTGTAACTGGCCAACGAGGGCGCGCCTGAGTCTGCCAAAATTAGGCAGTGTTGTCAGAAAGAGTAGTTTATGTTAATCGTAATATTCCCGCTGTATGAAGGTCAACGAAGGTGCGCTCTGATTGTTAAGTGGCCATGGAGAGTGTTCTTGTTTACCTAGACTGCTTTTAAAGGAGGACAGAGGGGCAAATTTATTCATCCCATCTTGAATTATCTCTGCTGTATTAGGAACCACGGCAGATTCTTGCGAGTGTGAGTGGAGGAACTACACGTGTTTCACTTAAATTCTGCCAAAAACAAAGAGGACCGAAGAAAATCTTCACAATTCCCAGTCTCGTAATACCAGGAGCAGTTTTGCGAAAACAAGAACCGCGAAGTTCGTTTGAATCTGTCCGCGGATCATTATTGTAAGATTAAATAATGCCGCGAGAATAGAGAACAGACCAAGTCAATAAGTACGTTTAATTGAACACGATGACTACAGCGGATGACTTAAGATCATGATTTAAATATCAAGGACTGTTAGAAGCAAGCTAACAGTATCAATAGAGTTTGGGACATTTTCCTTGTTCGGTGGACACATAGCCAGGCGATTGCAAAGACCGTTATCACAAACCAGTTTGTGTCAAGGTGAGCTCATTTCAAATTTTTGTAAAATTTAAGCTTATCGTAAGTAAGAAACCTTTTGAGTTCAGATGCACTAAGTTCGTAATCATGGTTAGAGCTACTATTGTGAAAAATCCGTTAATAATTTTGTGCCTTGGGGCCCGAGCCTAGTAGAAACGAAGTCAACGTTTTTTTGCATCTCATGACACATTAAACCAATATTCTTAGGGAGGGGCTCTTCCTTTTTTCAGTTTTCAAATGACTTAGTACTCACATTTTATGAAGTCGATTAATATCTAACTAAGCTTGTTTAAATATATTTTTTATTATAATAGAGGAAACTCACGGTGTGGTTCGAAAAACACCTGCGCAAAAAGACGAAGGAGCTTACTAGTCGTTCTGAATAAAAAATAGAACGGGCTTACCCCTCAAATCTTTTCTTTGCCGATTACGCGACTTTTCCTTATATCAGAGCAACGGATTTCTTAACTTAAGTTGCATTTGCCTTTAAAAAGAAATACTCTGCTTTTAAACTATCAATAAACCAAACTCTTCACGTGCCCTGCTAAATTCGTCGCGGTCATTTTCATAGCCGGACTGGCGCTGTGATTCCAAAGATTATTTTTTTTAATGAAACGTCACAAAATATTTCAGAGTAAATATCTGGATTTCTAACAGTGAAGAGGTTCTTTCTATTATCACGAGTACATGAGAGGCAAATAAGACAAACCTCCATTCAGTTAACCTTGTTGAGTAGGCTGTTTATTAATATTTGGAAAGAGGTCACACGTGCGTTCTCTGCTCGTTGCGTGACACTTACTTGCGTAAAGCCCGCCGCACACGTGAGGAAACAGCTGAGCAAAATGCCTCGCGAGGCACATGGCTCAGCCGTTTCCTCATGTGTGCGGCGAAATTTTAATGAGATTTTCGCCTCACGAGGCCGTGAGATCAAAATCAAACATGTTTGATATTGATCTCACGGCCTCGCGAGGCGAAAATCTCACCAAACTTCGCCGCACACATGAGGAAACGGCTGAGCCATGTGCCTCGCGAAGCATTTTGCTCAGCTGTTTCCTCACGTGTGCGGCGGGCTTAAGACAGTACCGCAGGAAATTTTTCATGATTGCCTATACGTCGCTTACTTCGGAGAGGCCTTTCTTGAACTATGAACCAAAGACTATGAGAAGATTAAGCGAGTTAGTATTGATAAAACCGCAATTATATCTACAATATTTGCACATCCAATCGACCGCAATGTTTGTTGTTTCACAACACGAGCTTAAAATTTTGCCGCGTAATATTGCAAAACAACATGTAAAAGCTTCATACCGATAAATTCCATCGCTCATGTGGACATTAATTTTGGATTTTATTTAACCATTTCGTTTAACCCGCTGAAACTTTTTCGCTTCCGAAGTTTTAGACTTGCGCGTACTCACCGTGTTGCTGCCTCACGGCTTTTAACTAATGGCGTCAAAATGTCGGCTATTCAGCAAGTTAAACTACTTGAAAGGATACTAACGGGACAACTAAGCCGTGCATAACTAGAATTATGCACACCCTCTGAGAATTTTCAGATGAGTGATATCATAGACTCGCCGTTTAAGCTTACTGAAACCTCAAGTGTCGGTCTAATCAACTTTGTGTACAACATTTCAGTGACCTTGCGATTATTCACTATATGTTGGCGTGTCAGACGCGATTAATAATCTAGTGTTCCAAGATTTTTAACTGTAGAATCTTCCAAACACGATTAATAATCGTGAGTTTTACGACTATTAACTGTAATTTACAGGTACGCGGTTATTAATCGCTGAGCCGGAGTAGCTAAACCTCGTGCGACGGATTTTAAATGTTAAACTACGCTTGGTTTTGAATTCGCAAACACCATTTTCTTATGAACTGGTTCATTCTAGGGTTTAAGCGTGCAGATAAAACACAGGAGGCACCCAACGACAAGTTTCGGTAGATATCTGTTCGGTGGAGGGTAGTTCGCCTCAGGCTTTCGCCGTCGATTAAAGAATGCGCTCGGATTTTCGTAACTGAAACGTGGCCTAAAAGATTCGCAATGAGAAAATCATAGACCCTCAGGTTATCGGAAAGGTCATATTTGCTGTTTTTGGCAGTCAAAAACGTCAGCTAGCATTTTCGGAAAGAAAATAGTTCCCTAGGAAGTTAGTGGAAAGTTCGTTTCAGCTAGCATTTTCTCAAAGGAAGATTTTTTACCCTAACATTTTCGGACAATTAAAATTTCAGCTAAGAAATCCGAACAGATCAAATTCTTTTAGCTAACAAAAACATCACGTTAAACAGACTTCAAACACCGTAAGGTTATTTAAAATGCCCTTCTGCGAGATAAACTAACAATGGAGTTAGGAACCGAGTTAGGAACCGAGTTAGGAACCGAGTTGGGAACCGATACATTGATTTTATACATCGTCTTTGTATTAGCCTAGCGTCAGTTCCCGGATCATCACTTTTCCTTTTAGCACGTACGAAGTCGTGCGCGTCTCTTGCATCTCGGGAAGTTGGCTTGTTTACTTCACGGAGAGAAATCTCTGCCACGAGCCGCTTACATTTCCCGTTGAGCATGCGTTAGATCCTAATCAAGTTACTATAGAGATTATGACGTAAATCTTACCTGACGACATTTTGCCCGCCCTCTTTTTTTAACGCAGGAAGAAATTACGAAGGTATCTTCACCATTCGAAACACAATATAATCGTTTTTTACCGTGTACAAAGTACATCATTAGAATATAGTAGTATTAAGTCCTACCGTGTGCCATCTTGATATTAAAACACAAGGGAAGTAAACCGTTCCAGGTTTTAAATGATAAAAAGGGGGTGTCCCTTATGTGTTTTAATATATTATATTATGTGTTTATCATTTTAGACGGGGATTTGAAGACCAGTGAAAAATCCAAAACCAAACCCACTCGAATAAAAGCTAATAAACGAACGGGAATACGGCCGAAATCAGGACCGAAACGACTGAACGACCAAACGGCCAGAGAACCGGACGACCAAAACAATGAACGACCGATAAAATGAATGACCGAACAGATGATATGACCGAAAGGCACTATGAACCGACAGCCAAACAACCGTCCGAACAAGAAACGACCGTCCAGCCAAACAGACGATCAGGGCAACAAGGAAGGGATTTATGGTTGATTCATGGCTGATTGTTTTTTCTTTTAACTTAATTTGTTAAAAACAATTTTCTGTTAGAAAAGAGCAAACGGGTGAATACTCCGAAAGAATTTGAATGTTTATAAATACTGCGCAAGGATAAACCTGACTAAGCGAGTCTGATTTAACGCTTGGAGTTACTATTATTAAACAGTTTTCGTTTTGAATTTGTATCTGGTATATTCCTATAGATTATAATTTAGTGAGCTCACTAAAGAAAAGGTTCAAAAGTTGATAGTTTAAAGTAAAACAAATTGTCGGCTCATAAGGTCTGCCATTCTCGTCAGGGGCACAGTGACAAGACCCGGTACAGAGTTCACAAAATCATAACGCTAAGCAAGAAAAACAAAACAAAACAAAACAAAACACACGAACCAAACAACTTGCTTTGTACGCGAAGAGAAGAACGGTTGGAAATTGCACGAAGAGATAAGCCATTGCAATGAAATAAGGTGAGTAAGAGGATGCTTTTAATAGCGCTCTTAAAGGGTGAACTCATAACCACACGTTAGGCCCATCAAAATCCATCAAAATCGCTTAAAATTATCACTTCTGAGGTAAAAGGATGACAGTACACCACAGGTAAGGCAATTTAACTTTTATTTAGCATTGGTCAATACATATGTTTAATAGCAATTCATTGCTAGATCATGAAAACTATATGGTAAATCCCATTCATTTACTATGAAAAACAAAGGGTTACATAAACAGATTGTCTGGGTGCCCTGTGGTTTATTTTCAGGACAGTAAGAATGATTTGTTAAAAAATGGAAAATATTGTCCAAGAAGAGAAATGCTATTTTCATTGAAAGACAATTTTTTAAACTGGTTTAGAAACCTTATATCTTTCCTATTTTAAAATGCTTTTAAAGCTCTTTTGAGGGGCTTCCAAACAAGACAATTGACCGGCTAAAAACATAATATTATTTTAAAGGTCTGTCAATGCTTGGTTTTCGCTGTTGTTTAAAAGGTTATATTGTAACTTGCATTTCCTGATGTAAAATCGTAAATGGTTTGAACCCAGGATTTCCTGATGTTTTGGCTTATTTAATATATTTGTATTTGCAATAAACAAGCTTATTTATTTATTCGTTGTTTAGTGGTAATTTTATGTATCTCTGCATGCAGTAATTTGAATAAATATACCGTTTATTAAGTTTTCTACAATGTACGTTACTTGTGTTATCTCGATCTGTTACCTCCTCGCTACTTTTCTGCTGATGATGATGTTAGGCTATACGAATACTTTCGTCAGCTTTCGTGCGCGAGATCCGGCGTAAAATGACGATTTCAGGAAGGGAAAAAGCGAATCGCTAAAACAAATGGTGGCAACCATTGCAGAACCGTTGACGTCAAATTCTCACCCAGGAATACAAGTCGTCTAATTACACTGCAAACGGCAAGTTAGCTTTTCTCGTCCGCCATTTTGAATTTTTTGGGGATTACCGCTGTACACTGGTTCCCAGACTCCCGTTTGCGGTTCCCCGTTCCCCTTTCCTCGTATCACTAACATTCATTGCTCAACGAATATGTAAGCGGCTCTTAGCAGAGATTTCTCTCGGGGAAGTAAACAAGCCGACTACGCGAAATACAAGAGAAGCGAACGACTTCGTACGTGCTTAAAGACTTGCCAGAAAGGAACCTCTGCTAGAAGGGTATGCCGGCCAGGGCGAAACCTCTAGTTTTGCGAGGAAAAGTGCTGATCGGAACTGACGGCACGCTAGGCTAATACAAAGACGATGACTAAAATCAATGTATCGGTTCCCAACTCAGTTCCTAACTCGGTTCCTAACTCGGTTCCCAACTCGGTTCCTAACTCGGTTCCTAACTCGGTTCCCAACTCGGTTCCTAACTCGAAAGATAGGTACCCTCCCCTTCTGCAGCTTTTGGTTGATTTGGTTGGTTGGGTGCCCCTGAAAACAGCTTTTGCTGTGCCTGATATTTTCCTGCAGGATTATTTTCCGCAAGAGTACGCTTAGTATTGTTTTTTGGACGTATTCACGACCGAACTACAACTTCCAATTTTTCCATTTTATCAATTTCACGGTGTCAGCTGGGTCAAACAAAAAGATTCATTTGGGAGTTTTGAAATGGTTTAATAATAAATTTACCTCTTTCCATGGTTGATCGGGAAATATTTGAATAGAGCCTCGTTGAGGTAATTATCGTTTTACAAACGTTTCACATCATCAGTCGCGCTGGTTTAAGTTTGTTGTTAATCGCACTTCTTGCGTTGTTGTTCGCCGAAGAGCGAAAACCGAGGAAAAAAATCATTCGCGAACTGACTAATCAGTTCATAAAAGCAAAAATCTTGAGAAATTTATTCACCTCAAGGATTCATTTCTAAAATAATTACATCAAAGCAAGCCCCGTCGACAGCAAAGTGCTTGACTTTGAAATGCTTCTCGAGTGAAAATCTGTTTAAGATAACTGTTTGTTGAGACCGAGATCGGGGGAGAGTTGAAAACACTGACCCCCGCTTTGTGGACTACCCAGTGACCCCCACTCCGTGGACTACCCCACGGAGTACTCCACAGACTACCCTATGGACTACTCCACGGACTACCCCTCTTATGGTAAAACAAAAATTACTTTTAGGCTTAAAAAAAGATACAAAAGACGTCGCCATCTTGGTTACTGCCATTTTACTCAGCGGGTTTACCTAAAAGAGGGAATGCTGAATCCGGAATCATTTCTAAAATAATTACATCAAAGCAAGCCCCGTCGACAGCAAAGTGCTTGACTTTGAAATGCTTCTCGAGTGAAAATCTGTTTAAGATAACTGTTTGTTGAGACCGAGATCGGGGGAGAGTTGAAAACACTGATCCCCGCTTTGTGGACTACCCAGTGACCCCCACTCCGTGGACTACCCCACGGAGTACTCCACAGACTACCCTATGGACTACTCCACGGACTACCCCTCTTATGGTAAAACAAAAATTACTTTTAGGTTTAAAAAAAGATACAAAAGACGTCGCCATCTTGGTTACTGCCATTTTACTCAGCGGGTTTACCTAAAAGAGGGAATGCTGAATCCGGAATCCGGAATCCAGAATCGAGACTTTACTGGAAGGAACAAACCCAGTCTCAGACTAAGACTCCACTCCTGTCACCTGTAGACCTCCCCCTGTAAGACATCTACCGTCTTCTTCGGATCTTTTATTTCTCTTATTAATTTCAAGGATTATTTATTTAATTAGCGCTATTTCAAGTCTTTGTGCTCATGATGTTTCTAAAAATTATTGTTTCCATGCTCCAGAAATGACCCTCAGTTATCAAACTAACTGTTGATACTGAATACAGAGGCGAATGCTATTAAAATCATGCTTCGGGTGCACATTTTGTGTCACTAAAAGTAGTTGGTTGAATAGTTGACAACCTGTCAATCGCATGTGAGCAGAAACGAATACATTTACTTGAAAAAGCGAAACTGAGTATTCTTAATTGTTTTAATAACGAGCAACTTTTGAGAAACCTTTCGATCTTTGATCAACTTTTTGAAAATGACAAGCAATTTTCGAGCAACTTTTAACAAAATCTCAAGCACCTTTTTGATCATTTACTGGCACTGAACTTGTAGATGACCATTCCGGTGGTACTCGATGTCCAAGATAAATCTCCCCATGAAGCTTTGTGCCTGTCATCATCATCATCATCATCCCCTTATTTCAATAATTTAAAAATTGCAATTTAGAGAAATGCACAACCTGCATGTAGCACAGCTAATCGAGGTGGGTTGTGTAACTTACGATCAAATTCGATCAAAACGCCACCACTCGTATACTGATCCCACACTGATCCCTTACTGATGCCTTTACTGATCCCCCTTCTGATCCCCTATAAAATTCACAGGAAAAAGGTAAACAACAAAATAATAAATAATAAATTCTGGCTCACGTCAGAGTTCAAAGATGGTGGAAACTTGGTCCGATATGATGGAGGACCTACTTTAGATAAACTCGTTTCACCGTCATTACCAGTACCCCAGCTCTCTTCTATGATAAACGAGCGCAAAATCAATTGAAGCATCATTAAGTATGTTATCCGTGTGTGCGAAAAGCCACGATAAGGGAAACAACAAAGACAGAAAGAAACGAAAACAGTTCGACGATAAGCATACAGGGAGCGACACTGCAACCGGATGTTGATTGGATCGACTTCCGGTTTATGTCGCTCGCTTGATGCTTGTGTTTATCTTCCAACCAAATTTTTCCTTGAACTTTATTCAGCCTCAAATCCTTTTTTTTTTTTTACTTTTAATTGTTGTTTTACTTTTTCCAGTGAATTTTATGGGGGATCAGTACTTGGGGGATCAGTGGGGGATCAGTAAACAGGGATCATTGTTTTGTCGAAGGCCCGCTCCTAGCTATGTTTAAAGTACAAGGATCCTTACTCACAAGGCAATCAACTTGCGAATGTTACAGAGAAAATGAAAAGTAAAAATTATAAACATCTCACTTTTATTTACATTATTGTATAGCCAAACAACTTGCCTAGCAAGTGAATTACATGTTTCATACAAGATGGTGCTAGCCGAGTTACCTACGGTATATACAAAACAGGAGCAGTCAACTTAGGAGATAGGCGAAACACAGTGACGGTGGTAGAGTTCGATCATTTGCAGAAACATTTGGTTTCAAATAATTATTATTGTCCTCAATCCGAGGTCTTTCTGATTTTCTAGATTCTGGAGTCCCGAGTCCGGATTCCAGATTCAATCTTTTAGGTAAACCCACTGAGTAAAATGGCGGTAACCAAGATGGCAACTGACGCAAGTACGTCTCTTGTATCTTATTTTAAGCCTAAAAGTGATTTTTGTTTTACCATAAGAGGGGTAGTCCATGGAGTAGTCCATAGGGTAGTCCGTGGAGTACTCCGTGGGGTAGTCCATGGAGTGGGGGTCAGTGGGTAGTCCACGGAGCGGGGGTCAGTGTTTTCAACTCTCCCCGAGATCGGCAACTTACGATTATTAACCGTGTTTGCCTGTCAGACGCGTGTTCCAAGATTATTAACCGTTGAACCATCCAAACACGATTAATAATCGTGAATTTTACGATTATGAACCGTAAAGTACAGGATAATAATAATCGCAGAACACGATTTATTCCTAGTCGTAAACCGGTTATCGTTCGCAATTTCGTGTTGACTAGAGCAATGTACCTTCTAGGCTGTTGAGTTTTTCCTCAATCAACTAAAGTCCATGTTTTAAAATGAATGGATTTAAACCTTTATTTGTGTAAACCTGAGGGAGTTCTCACATAACTTTCCGCTAAAATCGCACGCATTTGCTGTTTGCTTTACTTCATTAACTCCACAGCGAAGAAATATAAATAAGCTTACCATTTCGAGACAAAAACACCCTCTTTTGCAAAGGAAAGAGAACTTAGCAACGCTGTACGATTCTGCTTTTCCAAGGGAAGTGGTATTTTTAGTGGTATATTGACAGCATTTCGCGGAAACCTTTCGAATATTTAGCAGACTGTTGGATCTGGTCGTGTCTGTTTCACGGTGAATGGATTCTTTCACGTACATCATTTCAGTTTTTTTTAGCAACTTAGAACAGATATCGGCTTGAAGCTACATGAAAGCAGTTTTTTCCCGGCTTTTCATTTAATTTTGCCTCCGAGTCGGTGGCAATTTTGCAGCGTGACTACACCTTGAAATTAAAACAAAAAACATCGAACGCAGACATCGAACTCAATCGCTCGCTTCGGTATGGCTTCGCATCGATCGCTGCGACTAGCAAACTTTTCCAAATAGCGCTTTTATGAGGTAAACATTCCTGTCATGGATTCGCTCAATAAAAAGTTTTAGGAGAAATAATTTCAGGAAATTACATTTCGGAACGAAATGTCGAACAGCCTTGGAGATTTGACCCTCTAAAATTTTTTCCGTAATGGCGGCTGGAGATCGAAAATTTCCTCACGTCAAACTTAAGTGAACGTACGAATAATAACCTGAGATGACGCCACATACGATTAATAACCGTTATTTCTACGGTTATTAATCGTACCTTGTACGTATAATAAGCAATTATTGGATGAGGTTGAGCATGATAGCGAGAATTATCAAGGCCGAGGTTTGTGTTATCTGCCGAAGCCGAAGGCTGAGGCGGATAACACAAACCGAGGCCTTGATAATTTCGCTATCATGCGAAAACCGAATCCAATAATTGTTTTATTATACAATTATAAATGTACAAGCGTTGAGACATTTCACAGAACAACAACAAAGTAAGCCACGCAATGACACGTTTCAGTGTAAACATCTTTATTAATGACAGCCGTGAATAACGTGTAAAGCGGAATTCAAAAGGTTTACAGAAAGGATTTAAGCTTAAAACATCTGAAAACGTTTCAGGAAAAACTGAATCGAACTGAAACTTTTGAACAAAATTCTAAAGTTAAGTTGTACGGTCTTATGAAAAATGTTCCCGATTTGCGTTTAATGAATGTTGACATTACAGTTAAAGAAATTAAAATTTTTCGTTATCTCTAAATGAGAGTTCTGTACAATAAATTCCTCTTGAGAAAGGCTAATAACAGGAGATAACTGGTGCGGATTAATAGCCACTTCCTCACCTCTCACCTCGCACTCTGTCGTCAGGGTTTCCGACATTTTTCTCTTGGTTGAAATGTCAGTCCTGCTATAGCTCCGAATGCTGGATTCATTTCTGTGCCCGCTCACCGCCATGATATGCCTTGCTTCGAACCCTGACTTGTCCAGGATTGTAACCGCCGTTGCCCTGATCGAATGATTGGTGTAACACTTTGAAAGTTTGGCTTCTCGAGAGATCCTTTTCATTTTTTCACCGAGCAAACGCTCTCCGACAACCATGTTATCGTACCACACTTGATCAGATATGCCGGCGTTTTTCTTCGGCCGCTGAAACAAAAATTCGTTTGAGGGATTCAGGTGCTGTATGTACCGTTCAAATGAAGCCACAGGACAGTGTGGTCCTGGTTTCTCGAACATCACGCCTCCTTCAAATCCTTCATCATTTTCTCGTCGGTTCTTTGTGAGTTCATCTGTTGTTTTGCACACATATTTTGCACCTTTGCCATCCGTGCTGAATGAAAAATCAGTTTTTTTGAGTTCACGAAGATTTTGCCTTCCTCGGCGACAAAAGTACAACATAACCTCGAAAAAAACTTTGTTTTGAAGCGTTTCCGGGCTGTTTTGGTTAAAAACATTGCTTTCGTACAGCTTTTTAAGATCTTCTTCGCAGATCGGTGGCGTGTGTTCGACTTTGGCGAGCCCTTGTCGTTTTAGTTCAACGCACTTGGCGCCAAAAACTTTGTTTGCCTCGGCAAATGCTGGATCGTTTATTATATCGAAGCCAAGAGTCGCCTTGAAGTGTCTGCCCAGTCCAAATCTCAGGCTGTTGAGAGTGCTTTTGGAATAAGAAGTTCCATCGACTTTTCTAGCTTCGGCATAAAATAGTTTGAGAACGTTACTGATGCCATCTTTGGTTTGCGGTTCGGGAACTTTCTTCTCCTTCAAATACTGCTGTAAAACTCTAAGAGCTGTCTTGGTAGCTCGTTTGGTGTTCTTTGCGTCCTTGTCGTCAACAAGGCGTCCTAAATCCGCTTCTGAGACTGACGCGAATCTTGGAGCGGACTCCGCCATGACAATCTTGCTCAAACCGCCGGCTAGCTTGTCAGGTGACGAAAACCATTGTCTGCAAAAACGCGTCATACCTACATGCATAAACGCCAGTGTCTGTAGATGTGACGCGATGACACAGCGCCATCTAGAATTAGCGGGGTGCTTTTAGCCAATCAAAATTGAGATAGCATCAGCATTGTATAATAATAACCGTAAGTGGCAAGTTTCCAGTACAATAACCGTAGAACACCGCATTGTACGGTTATTATACTGGTTTGACGCGAATAGTACGTATAATAACCGTACAATAGCATATAGTACGGATATTATCCTGTGCTCCAAAAGTATTTTGACACTCCAGAAGTAAATTGACACCTGTTTTAATTATTTTTTGCCACTCCACAGACATCAATATAAGAGGAAAGAAACTTATAAAGAAAAGAGAAGAGAAGAAAGAGTTTAAACGTAATGATTGTAAGTGGTTCTGAGTCATGGATTTTAATTCTGTTTCGGTTAAGGCACGATGGAGCACACCTGTCACTTTTTCTAGGATTCCCCCTCCCCTTGGTGGAGTCAGTCCACTTTCACCTAAATGGCTTTCCTGCCATGTTCTCACGTTCTGTCTTCCACGGGTGAGAACAAAACATGGACCAGGGGTCCATGGACCCCTCTTCTGGACCAGGTCTATGGACCACTTGTATAGACCTGGTCCATGGACCCCCTGTTTTTAACCTAGAAAAAAAGCAAAAAAAAAAAAAAAAGAGGAAGAAATAAACACGCACATTTAAAAAATAAAGAAAAACAAGATCAAATACGAGTAAGTTTAAGTCTTACAGGATTTAGGAACATCCGTACCGTAAACAGTGGATACAAGCCTAGAACATTGTGATATGTACTTGTTTAGCCTAACAACCTAAGATGAACCTTTCCATGGTAATTGACTGACGTATTTTCTTGAATGAAGCGGGCTTTCAGTGAATATTTCAAGGCAAATGATGTGATCGCCGCCATTCTCAAACAAAGCTTGGTAGCCTGGTATTGGAATCTGGACTTCTTTTTAATTTCTAAACTAAAATAAATATGTCAGTAAATAAAAATTATGACAAAATAAATATATATATTCATTTTCGTAAATAAACAGAGTAAGTTTTAATTATATTTCAGTGATAATTGATTACTAAATGGGAAAGCAAATATCTCTTTGATTTCTAGAACAAAAACATGTCATGTCAATAAATACAATGCTTCATGCTGAAAATCAATAAATGTATCAATTTTTAAAAGAAAAAAATAGTTAACAATGTTCAGTTTAACTACGAGAAAACTATAATTGTATTTCACTGCTAAAAACCGCCGACCGGTTAGCTCAGTGGTAGAGCACCGGACTACCGTGCGGGAGGTCGTGGGTTCGAACCCCGGCCGGACCAACACTCAGGGTCTTTAAATAATTGAGGAGAAAGTGCTGCCTTTGTAATGACATCTACAAACGGTTAGACTTTCTAGTCTTCTCGGATAAGGACGATAAACCGTAGGCCCCGTCTCACAACTCTTCATAATTCTCTGATTCTGTGGGACGTAAAAGAACCACTAGGGACGCAACAAAACTCTGGCAGTGACCACCCCTAGTGTCTGTCTTAATTTGATATTGACATTACGGGGGCACTCATAACTCATCTTCATTAATTGTAAACTGCGTTATAAGCAGTCTGACAAAGTCCCCCGGCCAGTGTTGTAATGCGCATTTGAATATTGCATAGAAAATGCGCAATATAAATGTGATATATTATTATTATTATTATTATTATTATTATTATTATTATTATTATTAAAACTGATGAGAGAAAAATATCTAATGAACAGTATCTTGATAATTAAGTAGTATAAAAACATATCTTACCCTAGTGGGAATAAGTTTGAAGTCAAGCGGACTAAGCAGACTGTCTTCTTCATTTTTTGGTTATACACTTTCTTTCACTACTAAATACTGATATCAATAAGCATAAATTATCTATGGTGAACATTCTGAAATCTATAAAGTCGAGCAGATGAAACAGACAGAATTTGGGCTAAACCGTTGCTTTAATTATATTATTTCACTACTAAAAACTGATATCAGTAGGCATACATTATCTATGGTTAACATTTTAATCAAGCAGTGACAGCTGTTATTATACTATTTCAATGAATATGTGAATGATCATCGCAGTTATGAACACTACTTAAGCAGTACTGAAGCTGTTATTATACTATTTCAATGAATATGTGAATGATCATCGCAGTTATGAACACTACTTAAGCAGTACTGAAAATAAAGCCTGTTCGTAATATAGCCACGAGTAGTGAATATAATTATGGTAAATATATGATTTTCATATATGCATTCTCATATATACGGTACTATTTCAATGCAACACAGTCATGACTCACAATTGCCTTTCTCAGATAATGAGTCCAGTCCAGATTCCAATACCAGGCTACCAAGCTTTGTTTGAGAATGGTGTGGATCGCATGGATTGAAGGAGGGGCTTATAATTAACCCATCCTTTGTACATCGCCTCTTCAGAAAATTTGTTATGTACATAAACATGGCCTCTTGTGTTCCCTCACTTCCACCACATATGAGGCTGGTCAAAGCTGTCCACCATGAATACACAGCATCATCATCAAATACCCCGTTCTCTGCTGTGATGTATACTTGTCACAAAACCCAGGCAATTTAAAGTAGTTATAGATCTTACATTTCTGTCTAGCAAAATGTTAAAGTTTGTGAAGATCTCCTTGTTATTAGCATCTTTCAAAGCTTCAATTGTTTGAACTGTTCTGTTAAGTAATGCCTTTGGTAAAGCATGATCTGATCAATAATTTGCAGAATTGCATGGCATTGATTGATAAGTTGGTTCTTGTGATTTGGCTCAATGGAATAATATGTTGGCAAACTTGTCACATGAGTTTGATGAGCAGACTTAGCTGAGGCCTTTAAAAGTGATGCTCTAATTTTACTAAGATATTGCTCCTTTCTCACTGCCTTGTTATGTTTGTAGGTTGTTGATTCCCTTGTCAATCGCATTTCACCTGGCTTAATATGCAAAGCTGGAGCATCATACATGTATGCAAGGATGATGAACCTTCCATCATGCCAAGTTCATTTGTTATGTTAAAGTCAGCTACAAGGGTCTTTCTTATTTCAAAGAAGCATTGGACTATTGGTGATATGTTTCTCTCCCCCTTACGAGGGAAAAGTAATTCTCAACATCATCTTGACACATACTTTTTGGAACCACATTGATGTAAGGGTAGTATATGTTAATGTACCCTATTGTGCCAATGATCCCTCTGATCATCACCAACAGATCTTGATAGGTTTTGTGGGTATAAACTGTTGTGATACAGTACTTGAACATTATTTTGTAACCTCGACATTGCTGTGACTCTCTGTTAATCTCATGAAGTTTACCATTTCTGAAACCAGCGCAAGACAGCTATTTGGGGAGCAGGGTTGGCACAGTGGTGAGAGCACTCGCCTTCCACCAATGTGTCCCGGGTTCGATTCCCGGACTCGATGTTGTATGTGGGCTGAGTTTGTTGGTTCTCTACTCTGCTCCGAGAGGTTTTTCTCCGGGTACTCCGGTTTTCCCCTCTCCTCAAAAACCAACATTCTATTTAATTTGATTTGATTTGAGATTTGTAATTAGTAGGCGAAGAGCCACCTTGTGGAAGTACTGCTAATAAAGCGTTATTATTATTATTATTATTATTATTATTATTATTATTATTGTTATTATTATTATTATTACATGTATTATTATTATAAGATCTTTCATATATGCCCCATCAAGAGTAGTTGTGTTCATTGTGTTGAAAAGCTTGTTGCACATTCTGATATAGGCATGAGTCTGCTCAGTTTCATTTATCGTAAAAGGAAGTTCACTCCTCTCCCTTGTGCTTGTGGTTTCTTCACTTAGTACTTTCCTTGCATATTTGCCTTTCATTTTAGTTCTGCCATCCAAAAGTACATGTTTATCAGAAATTTTGGTATCAAGATATTTTGATACAGCAACTATATGATCCCATGAGATGCTCTTTCCATCTTTCCTCAATGTGTAATTTTGATTGAAAACAAAATTTCTTAGTTTCTTGATCATAATTTATGTGGGAAGTCTGAAATCCAGTGGCAATGGATACAAGCTCCAGTCACTGGGTTTGTAGTCACCCAGGGAGAGTATCTGTTTGACTTTCTGAAAAACTCTGAATTCCATGGCCCTCCATATCACACACTCCATAAGAAATTTATAATACCGGTAATGTTACCATTTGAAACTTTATCCAGTGCTCGTACTAATGGCCATAGCATGTTCTTATCAAGTTTCTTGGCAGTGACACTGTAGACAGGGAATGAAGCCACTAGCTAGGCAAAGTCCCTTTCAAGGCTGGTGAGGAAAAACTGACATATTTGCCTTGCAGTCTTTTGTAAATTTGTCCCCTTTTCAGTTTCTTCATAGTAGCTGTTGTCTTCATCATCAAAGTACTCCTCTTCTTCATCACTGCTTTCCTGAACTGCATAGAACCTTATCACTACCATTTGAAGTCACCAGGGATTCCTCAAAATCATCATTGCATAACTTCTCAACATTATAGTCAAACTTCTTGGGAATACTTAAGTTCTCAAACCCTATGAGTTTCCCTGTTCTTCTGCACAATCTGATACCGTCATGTATGTCCATCTCATCCCAGTGGAGTCCAAACAAACCCTTAATTTTCTTGTTTTGTATTTTCTTCCAACAGACCTCAAGATTTTTATGTCAACTGGAGCGGTGTTCATATCGGCCATGCGGTACCCTTCAACAAGTCTCCAGGAAGGTAATGGTAGACACTTTCTGTCTCAGCCTTTCACTGTACATTTAACTGCCAAGGCTAATGCCAGCTTGATAGTTAATGTGTCCCACCTCATACCTTTTGGTTTGGTGGGGCTATTGCTACTGTGAGCCAAATTAAGTTGACTTACTGCATCCAGCATAAATGTATACAGTACTGATTCTTTCTTTAAGATTTTGTTGTTGACTGCAAAGTCCATCATATTAACAAGATCATCACTGCAAGGGCGAAAGTTTTCAACACCTACGTCCTTTCTTTTTCTTAGGAGCTTTGTCAAATTCCAATTATTCTCTCTGAGTTTCTTTATTTCTTTGCTCATATTTCTAGCTCTTTAAGAAGCTTTTGATTCGATAAGAGTGACAACCTTACCCTGCTGTTAGCCAGTGTTTCACTAGAGGTACTTTGCTTGGATGTCAGTTTAAAACAAAAAGAGTTATTCCACAGTCGCGTGTTGTTAAAAGTGTGGGGAATTGTCCAGTTAGACTCTACAATGAAGTCACAAGTGGTAGTCAAAAGCTTTTGTTTTGAGTATATCAGAATTTCCTGATTGTAAATTCCAGAACATACTTTGCAAAATTTTACCTTTCTCATTACATGTAGGATGTTATGCACAAGTTGCTCATATGTTTCACCATTAATTTCATCTTCATACCACTGAACGTCACGATCAAGCAGTCTAACAGACAGAGTACCAGTTTCAGTGAGCAAAATTTGTGTCTCGTTGATATTGTGTTTTTCATTTCTTACAGGAGAAAATACAGTTGGATTGTTCTATCACCACTGATTGCAATTTTCCAGCTGGGAGGGAGTTTTGTTACCAATAAAGAGTATAAATGGCCTATGTCAAGATGATGAGATGCCATTATGGGGAGCACATGCTGTTCATAAGGGTTAATGACTGAGTGTTAGCTTGTTGCGCAAGAAAATGTTTGAGGCCTTGACTGCAGGAAAAACAAATAAAATTCTTGTTTTTGGTCGTTGACTGGGCATCACTAGTAGAAGTCACGTTATCTCCGTTGTTGCACGTAACATGAACTGTACTGTTCAAGAAGTTGGACACGTGGTGTGAACATTCATATGGCCGGAAGCACTTGATGTTTTTCTGACATGAACAGCACGGAATATTTAATTAAAAACCAGTAAATGCAAAACGTATTTTGATCAGCACTGCTATAGCTTGTTTCGATGCGCTTTTTCTATTCCGGTTATAAACCTCCCCGGATATAAGCCCCACCGTTTATAAGCCCTCTTAAAACCCCTTGGGAAAATGTTTGAGCACAGAGCTTATAGGCGGCAGTTTAAAGAAGTTTACTATTTCCTCCTAAATAATGCTCTGAAGGCATTTTTGTAACAACCTTCATGCACAGTATTGTAGAAAGAGGGTCGAAGAGATGGTTATTCGCCAACCCCCCCCCCCCCCACTTAAGGGTTTTGTTGTTGTGTAATATTTAAGACCAATTTGAGTCAGCTTCGTTCTGTTCCCTAGAAAACATGAGGCGGTGTTACGACACGCATTCCAGAGGTGATTCTCGTGTATGAATGTGCATGGAGTTAACAGATAGCTCAGACGTGTGCTAAGTCGTTCCGGGCTCCTTTTAATTTCAGACGTTTATTTCGTCAAACATTTACTGCGTCTGCTTTATTTTTCAAATTTATATTAGAAGTCTCAGACGCCTGAAACTTAATGCAGTGTAAACTAACGTTAAAGACCAGAGAAAGTATAATCAATTTCCAACTCTTGTGAGACCTCCCCCCCACCCCCACCAAAGAATACAAAATGCATTTAGATTACCTTACGAACGCCACAGATTGCTTTTTACGAGCTATTCGGTATTTTTTGTTCCCATTATTTTCGAGGCAAGCAATGGCCTCGCATTATAAACTCTTTACTCTAATGACCCAGACGGAAATGAATCAAAGTTGCAGGTAGCTATGGCTGCAATTTTTTGGCCAATTTTAGATTTAGCGAGCGCCAACTCAGTAACACAGAAAGGCAAGAGTTACAACACCTGATCGCCTGCCTGTGTGACTGTGCGGGTATCTGCTGATCGTGGTTTTTTAATCACACAATTACCTGGTTCTTTAAAGAACACAAGACATATGTTGATCAAATGACACTAAAGATAATATAGCGCTCATTGCTAACTGTCACCAAACTAGCTCCATAGCGAAACAGCTTCTCATGAGTAGGCAACAGGACACTCCCAAACAGCAACAAACGAAACCCGGTATGACTCCAGCAAATCAAATTTATAATCAACTTTACTGAGATCAGGAAACGTCCACTAAAATATCGCAGCCATAAGCTAAAAAATACGGCATTTCCCGACTAACAGTTAAAAATTTATCTCAGTTGTCTCAGGCTAAAAGGGCTAAAAAGTGCATGCAATTGAGGCTCTATGGAAACAAAACGGTGGCCGCAAAGAAAGAGAAGGAAGAGCCTCAGGTAGACTCAAGGTTAGAGTGCGCTAGTGTCTCAGTGTTGTCACCACGAGCTGTCTTGTCATCAAGTTCATTAGTTGGCAGTTTGCATTGTGCGCTATATTATCTTCAGTCTAATTTTGACCCATGTCTAAGAACCAGTTGTTTCCGGCAACTGACTAATTACCCACTATTATCATCTACCCGCACAGTTCCTCAGGCAGGTGGTCAGGTGATTTAACATTATTCATTTCGTGTTCATTTGCCATGGTTGTACAAAAAGTAAACTTAGCCACAAAAAAGCAACACCGCAGCAACAGCTTTGATTCATTATTCGCACTGGCATTTTTTAAAGTTCGCATACTTGATATTTGGTCAAAAAAAATCCTAGCATCTGTCAAAATTAACTGGTAACCGATGAATAAATAAAATGCTGGTTGATAGCTTACGATTGGCCGTAAAATTAACTGAAAGCTGATCATCAAGTAACCCAATCCGCACACTTTCCAGAAAATTATGTAAATTACACT
Source organism: Pachyseris speciosa (assembly GCA_016490735.1). NCBI lineage: Eukaryota > Metazoa > Cnidaria > Anthozoa > Scleractinia > Pachyseridae > Pachyseris > Pachyseris speciosa. The sequence goes on along the minus strand of JAEMWC010000759.1, from coordinate 43,807 downwards.
AGAACTTATTGAAGTCAACAAATAATCGCTGAATATACACTATAAACAAACTATAAAAATACTTTCAAAACGCAGACTTTTGTATGGCAAATCAATATTGATATGCCCACCAAACCTCAAAAGTTTTATTTCAGTCTCAGACAAAACAGAAGAAAAATATAAATATAAACGAGATATCCGTTGCTGAATGCCTTTTGCGCCCAGATGAAAGCTACTGAAACTATTGCCTAAATTACTAAAGGGGATGGCAGCCCCTCCCCTCCCCCACTCCCCTTCCTCCCCCCCCCCCCCCCCACTTCACTTGTCGTCCTGCCACATTGTGCATTTGAAGTTTAAGGATCTGAAAGATCATCAAAGTTGCAGGTTCACCTGTTAACACTTTCAAGAAATTCACTTAAACCAAAGTTTGTTTCTCTGTCTTTAAGTGCCAGCCTAAGTAACTGCCTACACATTTGAGATGATCCTCGATCATCTCCAATGATCTCCTCGATCAAAAATTGGACTTTCGTTGATAGTTGTAAGTTGTATCTGGAGATGGGTACAAAATTCTCTAACGCTAAGAATGCTAAGATACTCATATATAGATAGCTTTTTCGATTTAAAAGAGGAAATGCAACAAGATGAGTAGTATAGTGTTTGGGGGTACGAAATCAATTGATCTCGTTTTCCCCAAACACTATACTACTGCCTTCTGGTCTCGTATTCTGGAATATATAGTTATTTAATTTGATGGAATATATAGTTATTTAATTTGATGGAATATATAGTTATTTAATTTGATGGAATCTATAGTTGTTCAATCTGATGGAACCAAGGTCTGCACACTTCATCTATAGTTTATTATAATGCGTGACATTCTCGGAAAAATCACCAAGCGTGACATTCTCGGAAAACAGGGAATGAGTCATCGCCTATAGCTGCAGAAAAAAAATAGCAAAACTGGTGGCCACCAGAACCTCTCATGAGGGACTTAATTTGGAATTTGAATCACCACCCGTCCCTCATGAGAGGTTTTTTTGTTTTATTTTTTTTGAATTCCCACCACCTCACCACCAGAGCTCTGGCCCTATCAGACCCTCTTGGGGCCAATTATTTGTTTTTTTCACCCTCCGGCTTGAGATTGAACCGGCACTTCTGTCAAGCCAAAGCTTCACTATAGCTCTACCCAACAATCCGACACCATCTAAGGGTGATTTTTTATTTTTCATTTTTTTTTTTATTTTTCATTTTTTATTTTTTTTTATTTTTTTCAACCCATGGAATAACGGCGGGGGTTTTTCGTTATTCCACGGGGTGGCTTGTATACATTTCGCTAACGAAAGGCCCCCGCTTTTTCCAATCGTTAGATACTCTGCATACAAGCCACTCTTTATCTGTGTGAAACAACCCTTATATTTTCGTTTGTATTTTCATTTTTATGCTTGTGGTACATAAATGAAATTTACAAAGATAAAAAATAATACGCATGTGTAAAAAGCGAAAAATCTGACGTAGTTTGATGACTCATTCGAAAGGGAAACCCCCAAAGAGGGCAGTATTTTAAAACTCACAAAAATCATATGGCGTGACGTCAACAGCTAGATTTCATAATGTCCATAGGCAAAGCTTGTCACGCCATTATCATGAATATACCGCTTGTCGTCAAAGCAGCTGAGTGATACTTTATTTATCTCATAACTTCCAAGTTGATGGTTCTGACTTCTAATTGTTTTCATTCTATGATGCATCTGTTTATTATCAAATAGTGTCTCTTTATAATTTTCATGTTTGATGTTATTCTTAATAATATTCTTACTAATACCTTTTGCTGTCTTCCCTCCTTTCTGATCATCTTTAATATAGCTATATATCTTCGATCTCAGTCCTACGAATTCACATATTGGGACTCCAGCAGCCTCATCTTTCATCATACCAATTACTTTTTTATTGGTCTTATCGGAGAATGGCGAGCTTTCAGGATAGTCACTGTTATCGAATTTATTTTTATCCTTCCAGAAATTTCTATAGATGTCATGGGTTCCAATTTCATAGGTCAGTGAGTCTGTGTCTGTGAATAATAATTTTGCTTCATCTCCATATTTCTCTTTGATGTAGTTGTAATGGAAATCGTACATCAGTGTCTTGCTAAGGTCTAGAATACACATCCCCACGTATGCTGGCCGGTTTAAAGTAAGTGTTTCTTTTATCTTATGAACAGCTACTAGATTTTCATCGAAGATTTTACTGCTAACATAAGTGGGTTTACTAGCTAATTTCAATAGCTTCTCCTCATCAGTCACCAATCTGACGCCTACTCTCTTTCTGAGGTTTTCCATCGTTTTGCCAAATACACTGTTATTCATCAGCTTGAAAAAGTCTTTCTCAAAGGCATTTTTAGCATTCTTACGTTTTTCAGTATTGAAATCAATATATTGCCTAAGCCACGCGGACTGATTGAATTCTAACACTCGATGGATTTTAGTTATTTTCAAACCGAGATCAGATATAATTGGAGGTTCCTATAATGGAGCACGTATTTTTCTTTGTTGCTTAATGTTGGTATTAGTTTATGTACCAGACCAGTTGATATATTGTATTTCTTTGCTATGTTTTTACAATAATCTGATAGCATGTCCCCAGTCACTTTAATCCTTTCCGGCCCAAGTGGGTAGTCATTATGTAGATCATGTAACTCTTGGGGGTATCTGAGGTCAACTTCAAGTATCAGACCCTTTGCACTATCTTCTTTATAGACAGCCAGGTCTAAATTATTAATCTGTTTTTGTGTCATCCATCTGAATCCGCCTTTTGGTAAATATTGACTCATAGCCCAACCATACAAATTATTAGCATCAAGATACACGATGTATTTCGAGGGCGCCTTCTCGTCATACTCTTTCATGTATTTATTATTTGCTTTACCGTAAAGGTTGGCTATATAACTGATACCACCACGCATTCCCTTTTCAATGAATTGAAACATATCAATGTCTGTCATCAATTCTAATTTTATGTCAGTCATTTTTAGCATGGCGTCCCAAGATAAACCGGGAGATGTGAAATAGTGACACGGGTCCAGTTTATAGTACTCAAGGCATGTTTTTCTGAAGTTTTCAAATACATCAGCCAGTAGGAGTACATCTGTTTTAAGGTACAGGTCATGATAATCACCCATGTTTTTCAAAGAGAATGCTTTCCAAACAGTCTGAGCATGCGTATAGTCTTCATCTGATATATGCTCATCACTCAGTATGCTATAGAATTCTTCTTTTGAGGGCAGCTTCTGATTGAATTGATCGAAACTGTCCATGTAGTCGTAAGGATAAACACCTTTCTGTGCCATCAGATTAAGATCATTTCCCTTGAACTCTTGTGAGGTGAATTTTAAGGCTTCTTTTGGTAGATTGCCTACAAGTTTTTCCAAACTGGAGCTCATGAACTGGAAACTATCAATGAAGGTCAAGTGGTTGCCAAGCATGAAAGCCATATACTTCTCCATGTTATTTGGGATAGCATTGATGTTCATTTGACAGTCTTCACCTTTCTTGTTTTTGTAAGTGTGCTTCTTAACAATGGCTCCAATCTCCTGCATAATAAAATGACTATCATAGCCTCTCAGATTGTGGAATATAACAGGTATTTTTATTTCTTCTGGGTTCACTCTGAGTTTCAGATTACAATCTTGGTGAGCAGAACCTCTGTATTTACCAGTGATGTGACAATGATCTCGAACTCGGATATCTTTGTCAGTGTATTTTTTATCACAAATGTGACAAACTTTGGCTTTTCGGAATTTCTCTTCATCATCTTTAGTCATTTTCAATGGTTTGTTAAAAATTTTTTTCACAACATTCTTGCAATATTTGACCTCCTCCAGCATAGCTTTCATGAATTTGTACACAGCCTTTTCACCCCTGTATATTACTGCTGGTTTGCTGTATTTATCATCATAACAACAAACTACTTTATAGCCGTGGCCACAGTCAGTATGCTTCTGATAGGCTTCAGTGATGGCCTCAAAATCAGCATAGATCACAAATGGTACCTGCTGTTGTTTATGAAAGTTGTTGAATTTCAGTATGTTATTATCTTTGTTTGGCATTTTTATTGCCTGTGTGCCATTTACTTGCATGCAGTTGTCCTTGTGATTATTCAACACCCTTTCAGAGCTGAAGCATTGAAGACAGTGCATACAAAAGTGTTTTCTTTCTTTGTGCTTTGTTTGATTGTACATGAACTTATTGAAATCTTTGATTAGCACATAATGCTTGTTTTCATTTTCAGTTATTAGAAGCAGATTCAAGCAGTCTTCATATTTCTCTTTTGAAACAAAAATTGGATATGGCTGTCTATTCTCATAACCAAAAACATTGATGTTGATCTCATTTTGTTTCTCTATCTTGTTGTAATGCTTGGTTGCAACTGGGAATTCAATCCCTGTATAATCCAATTTTTCAATGTATTTTTTGTCAACTTTTTTAATCCTCTGTGGGTATTTCTCTTGTGGGTTCAGGTGTCTGATGTGACACCATCGGAAGCATTCATTATCCTCATTTTTCAAGTTAATTAAACCCTTCGCACTGTTTCTAAGTTCATTTGGTAGTTTAATGTATGAGGAGCCTCTCATTGGCGCATATTTCACAACATTAAGATAATGACTATCAACTGAATCAACAGTCCAACCTGAACCTTCAGATACCCAAACTGCAATCTTATTCATTATTTGGTCTTTTGACAACTGTAGTGATTCAGTTACTTCCAGATTATTCACAATTGTTTGAGCTACACTGTTGAAATATGCGGTTTTGTATTCTATTTCTCCGTCAGTCATTTTTTCAAATGTTACCTTGAGTGTTTCAACAAATTTGAGACCTTTAATTTCATTCAACAATTTTATAATATTATATGCAACAGCCTTTCTTGTGTTTTGCAGTTGCGCAAGCGGGTCTTTGTTATTTTTTATACCGATTTCAAAAGATTTTGTGAAGCCTTCAGAGCTTTCTCTGTTTGCTCTATCTTAGTCCTGGGTGTAGGTGTTGGTCTCTGAATCACCTGTTTGGTTCTGGGGGCTGGGATCGGTCTCTTTTTCAATTGTTCTATTTCTTCCAACCATTCTTTTGGTGGTGCTGGTAATCTTTTTCTTTCGAAGTAATCAACCAATTCTTTCACAGTTGGTCTTTTCGTCCTTGGGGCGGGAATTGGTCTTGTTCTTGGTTTAGGTACTGGTTTTGTGTCATCAACTATAATAACTTTAGGCTTTTTCTGCTGCTTCAACAGCAATTCGATTAGCTTGGATTTGCTCAATTTTTTGAGACTTTTCTTGTCCATATTACTACTAGTTTCGATAATTTTTTCCATTTATAATATATCTATAGTTATTATTTCTTTAAAACATTTCCGTCTGCGTTTAAATATGGTTGAGAATTCAATTGATCCAATTACTGGATCCTTTTGAATTACTGAAGAATATTTTTTTGATGTTTTTTTGTTTTAATATGACAAGATTTCCCTGCCATTGTGTAGTTACGTCCTGTCTTACATATGTTACAGTACCATTCTTTATTTAGCATATAGGTAGTCTTGTGTTTTTTTCTTTCCTCATCACTGAGAACTCTAGGCCTTCCCGACCTCTTTTAACATTTTGATTTCCATATAATATATATATATATTTTATTTTTATATCAATTTAATTTTCTTTTAAATCTTTCCTTCGTGATAAGTATAATTTGCTTTCTTCCAAGTGTTTGGTTATTTCATGAATCAAGTCTTCGAAACAATTGCTCATGATGTACTTACACTTATTTTTCTCATACATTTGCTTCATACTTTTTTGTTTATCTGACACTTTATACACACCTGTTGGGCTTTTAAATTCAAGACAAAGAGCATTGTATTTTCTTGTGGGATTCAACAGCATTAAATCACACTGACCAGCCATATATCCTTTGTTATAACTTCTGATTCTCATATTTGAGCTTATTTGATTTTCACCTATACCGACAATCATTAAAGCATCTTCATATTTTTTTCTGATGAATGATACAATCTTGCAGTGCAGATCATTTTCACTTTCAATCATCAGCATGTTATTACTTCTATCATTGAACTGTTTGTAATATCCCTGTTTCCTGATTGATGGTAATACTTTCGATGTAACCCAATGTTTGAATTTTACTGCTTCCTGTTTTTTAGAGGACAGTATTAGTGAATAAAGTCCAGATTCATTTATAAAAAAACATTTGAAAGTTTTTTCGGGGGTCTCAGCACGAGGGACCATTTTTGTCCCCGTGAATCAGTGGCCTCAGCACGAGGGACCATTTTTGTCCCTCGTGAATTTATGCTGATTTTGTGGTCTCTTAAGATTTTATCATCCGATACAACATAATCTCTGATTGCTCTTTGTGGATTTTTATAGTCAAGAATTTTAGCAATGTCTCTTCCTCTGAACCATATTTCATTTTTATCATCAAGATAGCAATCTATTGATACATCTAATTCTTTATTATCGTAGGAATATTTTTGCATTTGTATATTATATTATAATAATTTATTTTTTTAATTCATTTTCGACCTGTGTTTAAATATAGTCAGGAATAATAATATTCTTGGCTACATAATAGCAAATAACAGATGTACTACTGTAGGGTCTACTCACATATATGTTAGATAATTTTCTCTTTATAATATGTCTTTTAAATCCTTGAACGGGATCCAACTGTTAAATTCGTCACTGTAACCCTTCCACTTCACCAAAGCTTGTTTCTTCTTGTAATCTCTGCGAATGACTTTATCAATACGGAATACATCCTGTCTGGCTTTCAATAATTCAGCTTCATAAAAACTCCCTTCAATATCTTCTCCTCTAAGATCTTTTAGTTTGTATGTTATTGGATTAGTGTATTGGATTTTATCAACTGTAAACACTTCTTCAGTCCAATTTGGTGTATAGCCCTTGTCGAACACATTCCGTTTATACTTGGATATTCGGACCTTGTCACCTATTTTAAATTTTGGTTTCTGTTTTAATGTTTTCATATCACCATACAAATTGAAGTAAACAGTTCCTTCATTCCTCTTATCAGATGCTTCAACGGGTGTCATCTTTGTGCTTGAATGTTTGGTATTATTATACTGTTTCACTAATTTTGGTAACATGTCTAAATACTGTGTATTACCTTGAACAGTGAACTGCTTCCACATTTTGGATTTAATTGTCCTATTCCATCTTTCAACTACTGATGATTTCTCTTCATTCTCAGTTGAGTACATCTGTACACTATGTTTCTCTAGCAAGTCCTTCAAGTGTTTGTTGTAAAACTCTTTTCCCTTGTCGACCCATAAATACTGTGGTTTTCTACCTTCCTTGAATATTGATTTGAATGCTTCAGTGACAGATTCACCTTTCTTATCCTTCAATGGGACAATCCAACCATATTTGCTGAAGACATCAATAACCATAAGAAGATATCGATAACCTTTATTCCATTTACTGAACTGTTGCATTTCAACTAGATCACTTGCCCATATTTCATCAATTTTATTTACAATCACACGCCGCCGAGTGAAATTTCGTTTTATGGGTGCATGTAATTCATCAGCTAGTTTTTCTTGCCAGTTTTCTTCACTCGACGGCTTTTTCCGTTTTTTGAAACACCGAGACCAAGTTTCTGTTTTTTGTCGATTAAGAATCTAGCTGTTTGACCCCATTTTGGCATCTCACCATATGGTATTTGATCTAGTGACTCGACCATTGTTCTATCACAATCGCCTTTATTTTTTCCCATATCATAACAAATATCGTGGTAAGCTGCTATTTCATCCACCTTATTGTAAGGTTGTACATTCCATTTCAAGACCTCGCCAGTATTTGGATCATATTCCAACTGCTCATGCAATGGATTGTATGGTCCCATATATTTATATTTACTTGGTGTCCAACCTGCTTTTGGTTTAGGAAGCTTGCCAATTACCTTATGGATATCAATCGCGCCTCCCATTTTATTGATTTTAGCTACCCATTTTTGTATATCTTCTGGTTTTGCATACATGATATCTCCAAGCAATGAGCCACCACGTGTATAATCAACTCCAGCAATATCTGTTTTATACATTTTTTTCTTGTCAGAGCGTTTGGGTCTAATAGCAGTGCTCAATTGCATTAAGCCTTCTTTACCAACCTTTGTGATTGCAGGCTTTGCGAGGGAAAGTCCTTTGTCAATTAATTTCTTTTGCAGCTTTGGATTTCTCATTGCTTCAGAAGCATAATATCTTCCCATTTCTACACCTTTTTTGCTAAATAAGGGACTCCATGTTCTAAGAATCCTGTTAGCGCCATATCTGCGGCTGAATCTAGTATGCCCGCCCCTTCAGACGGGCTATTCAGTTTCCCCGATTTCTGACAAATTTAGTCTTTGTGATTCCACATTCAGCACAAGTACATTTCATCACAGTTCGACCATTTTTTGTCTTTTGATATCTTTCACTTCCTGGTACACACTCAGTCTGCTTCTTCTGTTTCACACAATATGATTTTACCATTATACCATTAAGTTAGATATTTTTGAAGTAGTCTATGATGAATCTGTGATTGACTCTTGTGTCTGTTGGATCAAATTCAGCATTATGTATTGTATTAAGAATGGATCTGCCTTTTTGTCTCTCAAGAAGATAGTACAAACACCAATATCCACATAATACTGATTCCCTTTCTTGTATCTCATCACCAGAGTATTCAAGTTGTTTACCGCTTGCAGCCATGTATTTCTGTACTTCTGTTGGCATCATTAAACCGAAAGAGTCGAAGTATTCACAGTATTTATCATTTTTGAAATTCCTATAACAAACCCAATGAGTACCAGGTCCAATTTTGGAATCAAGATTGACTATCCCACATTCATTGTTTTTTATTTGTCTCGGCAGATTGTCTCTTGAAAATACTCCTCTAAAATGTTTTATTCCAAGTTGTTTAACCCAATTGATTAAATCAAAGTTGGATAAGGGTTTATTTACAAAATGGTTCCTAGTATGGGGATTGAATTGAATGGACTGTTTTTGCCCAGTAGAAGTCCTTTTCCTTTGTTTTTTTTTTTTTTTTTCATTCCCATGCCTATTGGGTTATCCCATGTACCAAAAACAGGAGGGGATTGCCATGGAATCATAGCATGTTTCCCACCACTTTTATTTTTTGCAATGGAATCTGGAACATGAACTGGTAATGACCGTCTTGGACGGCTGCTTTCAACATGCAAACCTTTTCCAGTTAATTTTCTAATTGCTTCTATGGCTAAAGGAATACCAATGCTTGCAAGAATTGACGCAATCCCCCGTCCAGTCTGCGCTTTTGTGGGTCTGATAACAACATCACCACCAGACTGCAATTTGCTCATTATCTGTGATAGCTGTCCTTTTGTGAGCAAGTTACCTAAGCTCAGTAATTGAGGCAGATTATTATTAGGAATCATAAAACCACCTTTTTGTCCACTTCCTTTCTTGCTGCCAAATAATTTGTCAATACCAAGACTGCCAAGTTGACTTATTGCACCTGTAGCCAACGCTGGGATAGCTTTTGATGCAGCTCTGGCAGCATAAGGCAGAAGTTTAGTTCCAAGTGAAAAAAGACTGGACCAAAGAGAGCCTCCTTCTACAACTGCTTTTCTGATTTGATTTTTTGATATCTTGATGTCTGAACCTTTTCCTGATCTTCTTGATTTCATCAGTTTGTTGATTTGTGTCTTAGTCAACATTAGTTGATCACCACCAGACAATTCACTATGTGTCAACCTGATTGTTACAGGCGAATTTGTTGCATAAGCTTTTGCTAGCTTTTGTTTCTGACCCTGTGAAAGTTTCACTCCATGAGGATGATAAGTAGTCATATAATATATGTTTATACTAAATTGTATTTAATATAAAACAATCATTTAATTTATTCAATTTATTTAATTTAATTTATTTCCAATTAATTATTTAATTTACATTGATCTCAGAATTAATTTTCCATCAGTCTTTCTCATCTCAATATCCTGCTCATAGAGGACCAATGCATACACACTGTAATCAGCATTTGTTGCAGCACTCAAAGTGTATTTGAAAGTCAGTTTTGTCATTCCATCTTTAATATCCTGTTTCTGTTTTGTCAGATCGAAATAAACAAAAGGGAATATTGTACCGAAATTGCCCCTGTTGAGAAGGGTACTTTCACTGAAATCGTTTACAGCTTGAACATATTTCAAAACATCTCTAAATACTCTTGTTGGTTCTGTTGATGGTTTATAACGAAGCTCTGGATAATCATTTCCGTTGCCAACTTCAAGATAACAATCAGTCAAAGTTCGGTTATTTGCAACTGAGAATGTGTTATAGAGAAATTTATTGGCTGTCTGAGACGAATCATTGGCATCATTGATGATGAATACAAAGACATGCCTGGGTTTGTTTATTCCTGTGGAAATACGGAAATTGGCTGTCTGCTGTCTTGTTGAATTGCCTCTCTCAATCAGTTCTCTCATGTAAGTCCACTTTCTGTTGTCAAGATACTTGCTCATGTATAAGGACTTTCCCGTAGAATTAAAAATAATACGAGGAACAATTAGCTGGAATTTAGTTAGTACCACACGACATTCATCAGTAGCTTGCCAAATCAAATTGGCATCACTCTCAAGTGTCAATTTCACCTCTACTTTTGAGTTAGGCATGAGTTCATCCCAAAAGCTCTTGAAAAAACCGTATCTGTTCAATGCTATCTCTGCATTTACTTCACCACCACCATCAAGTAAAGCTTTACGATCTGAGAATCCTTTGTTATAAGCAGCTTGTGCCACTCTGTTTTCAGCACCTCTGCTGGTGTCAAGATAGAAGAACTCATTGGTTCCCTGACTTACAACATAACCCTGTGAATACTCAAGCAATGACTTAATATTTGTGGCCTGGTTAGCGTCTCGGCATTCATAAACATCAAGACCATTCATTTTTACATTAATGGTGTTAATAAGAGCGTGAGCTGAATTAACAATACCATTTCGATCTGCACCAGCAATGTTAGCTCCATCTGCAAGCTTGTTTACAATGAAAATAACATTTAAACGGGCATTATACCAGTCAAATGGTGTAGTCTCTCCACTGTTATCAACAACAAAACGGTAGCCTGTTTTACTCTGATGATCATTGTTTGCTACTACAGTATTAAGTGCTGTCTCTAGTTCGAACACTACATCTTCATATCTTTCGATATATTTTGAGTCACGATAGTTTGACATATATTATTGTGTTAGATAAAAGTTATTTTACGCGGTCGGCCTCTCTTTCTTTTGATTAAACCACCAGTCTGGCTCGCACTCTCAGTTCCACTCTTTCTCTTTTTCAAAAGTTCTATGATTTTGTCGCCAGCTTTTTTGCCAGCATGTTCACCAATTGTTGTTGCTGCTTTTTTTCCAGCTGTTTTGATCATATCAGTCACAATACCTTCACCATGTTGTTCATATTTTTTAAACTCAAACCGTTTCATATACTATTAGGTTTTATAATTATGTCTCTCTCAAGAATAACTCAATATACCAATCTATCCCATTCAAATCGACTGGAGCTCTAGAAGAGTCTGTGACATAAAAGCGTATTGAGCTGATATTATGTGTTGAGACAGGATTCCATGAAAGAAAACGAGGTTTGTAAGTGAAAGGTAAACTTCTAACGAGATCTGTGACTGGAATAACAGCGATTGTATTTGTGCTATTTCCATCAACAATGCTATCTGTCACCAAATCACAATTGATATAAATTTCATCTACTCCTCTTGTAATATCAGGTAGATTTGTTCCATATTCTGTGGCTGAAACTAATTTTGAATCGAAACCGATAAGTTTTCTGAAATCAAGATTTCTCAGATCCACTCTATAGTTTTCATCAAGTTCAATCAAAATGCGATATGTTGACAAAACGAAATACATGTTAATACCATACTTGAATTTTGATTTGTCTGTTTCAGATGGATTCAGTACATGGCTATTTTTACTCATATACTCATGAATGTAACTATTGATATCGTCGTATGAATACATCCCGTTAACGAATGTTATTGTTTCCCAGTTTACACCTTTGTCATAGCTGTATTTAATTTGATTATTCCCAAAAATATCTCTGATATTGTACCAACTGTATGTCATATTGATGACATTCACAGCCATTTCATATTTTAAATCATTCGTTAATTTAAGAGGTGTATTGAATCTTTTTTCAAAATCATGACTCTTGCTGACACCAATTTTGTCTCTGTTTTTACTGTTGAATCGTAATGAAATTTCTGTCATATACTTTTACATTAGATATTTCATCATTATTTTATTTAGCTCACCGGTTTTCAGGATTCCCAGTCTGTTCAATGTATGCAATATATTTTGTGAATTCATTTTGAACATTTTTGCTGTTGTTGCCGGCTGAAATAGATCCACCAAGTAACTGCAGTCTTGAAAGCATGTCACCCAAAAATGCATCCCTTGAACCCATTGCACCTCTTCTTCTTCCCATGCCTGAACCAATAGTTTGTGCACCTTCCTCAACGGCGTCAATTCTTTTTCGGTACTTTTGCAATTATTTGATCCTTTGAGTCAATTGATATATCTTTTCTTTGTTTTTATCCCTATTTGTTTTGGTTGTTGATAGATGAGCTTTTTTTCTTCCAATATCTTTGGTTATTTCACCAATATTTCTTTTATACTCATCGATGTCGATTGTACCATCCATTATCCTTTTCAAAATTGTTGTTGGAGGAGACAATTCATATTCCTGTAATACCTTGACCTCATCAAGTGAAAAACCTTTATCAAGATTCGACTTATATGGTGCTTCTGTTTCAGTCATCATTTTAGGTTTGTAATCAATTGGTAATGTTGTTTTCATTGGTACTGATTCAGGTAACGTGTTTAATAGCATAAGATCTTCAAAACCAGATGTCAAGGCTTTTTGATTTTTTTCAACTGTTCGAATGACTTCATCCTGTTTTTTGTCGACACTTTCTTTCACACTCTTCTGGACATCAATAGAGGGTTTCAGTAATTCTGATGTTGTATCATATGCATCCTGTTTTCTGTATTCATAAGTCTTGATAACATCACGAACTTCTCTTGTTTTGTTTCCAGCTTCAATTCCACTTTTAAGAAGCCTTTTCATTCGTTCTATATCCATATACAATTGTGTTAGACTAATCTAAACTATTTACATATGGAAATCCCTAATTATGATATTCAGGGTTTAAAGAATTCATTCAGACAGTTGTATCCGTATATGCCAAAAGATACAATTAGAATGTTATTGGCTGGTAATTCTGGATCTGGAAAGACAACATTGTTCATGCATCTGATTATGGAACCATTGGTTTATTATGATCAAAAAATTTAGATCAAGACAAGTACAAATATCTTCGGAAAGTAATGGATGAAATAAGCAGTCACATTGGATATCCTGCCTTGGTTTGCAGTCAAGAAGAGATATTGCCAGTTGAACAAATAAAAGACACAGATTTGCAGCGATTGGTTGTTTTTGATGATTTTGTCACTGATAAAAAACAAGATCAAACATAAGCTATTTCATTCAGGGGAGACACAAGAACTGTTCAGTCATATATCTCACACAATCATTCTATGGCTGTCCAAAATCAATCAGATTGAATTGCAGTCACTTCTGCCTTTATGATTTCCCATCCTCAAGAGAAAGGAACTTGATTGCACAAGAACTTGGAATCGACAAGAAGAAATACATTGAAGCAACCAAGAAACCATATTCCTTCTGTTATGTTGACAAGCCGATGAAAACAATCAAGAGAAATTTTTATGGTGCTGTTTAATCTAATCTAATATTATATGGCAATCAATAATTTCCAAAATGTTGAAAAACAGGAGAATCCAAAAACAGAAAGAATTGAAAAATTAACTTCAATCAAACCTTCTGATGTTCGAAAAAATCAAAATGGAAGTATACAGGAGGACACAAAAAGTATTGAAAAACAATAAGAGACTACCTGTCATCTATGAAACCATACCACCTGAATTCTTGGAAGATGACAGCAGTAGTGATGAAGAAGATTAATCTAACAAGATTGTATAATGGGAGTTTTTAATTCTCCACAAGATCAAGATAAAACAAAAACTGGTGAAAGAGGCCCAGCTGGTCCAATTGGTCCCAAAGGTGAAAAAGGTGATAGAGGTGAAAGAGGTCCAAAAGGTGATAAAGGTGATAGAGGTCCATTTGGTTTCAAAGGTAATAAAGGTGAAACAGGTGATGGATTTAGATTAACACAAGATGGCAATTATGATATTGAAAATAAACGTTTGACAAATGTTGGTGATCCAGTAAATCATTATGATTCTACTAACTTGGGATATGTTAATGATGCTGTTTTATCAATTGAAGGAACACGTGTTAATCCATTCAAATTTCTTCTTGAAGATACATCAAAAACAACTATTCTTAGAAATGCGAATAATCTGCAATTGGAAGATTTTGACAAAAGCCCTTACTCATTTAATAAAATAGCCTTGTCTTTTGTTATTCCTACTGCTGGTCTTACAACTGTTCTTCGTTTTGATCTGACACAATTGGAAGTTTCAAAGTACACTTTAGTTGTTGAGTTTTATACTGATGGTAGCCCAAATAATGCAACAGTCGATGACGACAATCTGTCATCAAATTTAATTGAAAGAAAGGATTCAATAAAAAGAGCATTTCCAAAGACTCATCTTGTTGATGGTTATCTCAAAAGAATATTCTTCCTTGAAAAAACAAGTCATGGTTCCACATCAATGGAGTTATTGTTGATTCACCATATTTATCAAATAATAAAAAACATCATGTCATAGTTTATGGTGTTTATGGATTTTCTAATATCATTTTATCACATATTCACGACCCAGCTTTTGAAATAGAAGAAGGAAGAATTGTATTTGATCGTGAGGTTAAAATGAGTTTTCATAGAATAGTCAATGTTGCATACCCTATATTACAACAAGACTGTGCAAATAAAAAATACGTTGATGATGCTGCCATATATCTGACGAATAATAAAGCGAATATAGCATATGTTAATTCTAACTTTGTGAAAAAAGATGGAAGCGTTGCAATGACTTCTGATTTGAATCTTGGAGGTAACAAATTGACTAATGTAGCAGCGCCAACAGCAAACAATGATACAGCCACAAAGGGGTATGTTGATACTGAAATTGCTGGAATTACTGGCATTGATGTTTCACCATTTCTTAAAAAAGATGGAAGTGTTGCAATGACTGGTGATCTTGACATGGGTGACAATAAAATAACAAATGTTGGGTCTCCAACTTCTGACAAAGATTCTGCCAACAAAAAGTATGTTGATGACCTTGTTTTTTCAGCATCTGGAGCACAAAAAAATCCATTCGCTTTTCTGTTGAAAGATATTTCCAAGTCTTCAGGGATACAAAATGTTAATAGCCTCCAAATTGAAGATTTTAACAGATCACCATATCATATTAACAAGTCATCATTGTCTTTTTTGATTCCAACAAGTGGCAACTTTACATCCAAATTCGTTTTAATTTAACATCAATGAGAAATGCACAGTATACATTTTATTGAGTTTTACTCCCATCTAATCCTCAAAGTGCTGTAGTTGATTTAGATGTCAAAACTGTAAATATGCGTATTGCTGGTCAATTGCTTGAAAAACCTTTTTTACAAACACCTGATGTAGATGGTTATATGAAAAACTTTTCCTTGAAAAAACGGGTGGTGGACAAGCAGCAATAGAGTTGGAATTGAGAAGTACATCTCCATCTGTCTAACACCAAAACACATATCATCGTTTATGGGGCCTATGGCTATCATACTAATTTGTCTTACTTTCTTCATGACCCAGCTTATGAAATTGAAAACGGCCATGTTGCTTTTGGTAGTAATATTGACATGAAACTAAACAAAATCCTCAACCTGCAGGATAACCCCTCAAACCCACAAGACGCTGTAAACAAAAGTTATGTGGACCAGAGGTTGCAAACCAAACTCGATACGGTTGCACAACAAAATCTAAATATGAACAACAATGCCATTACTGATCTTGCTCCACCCGTCAACGCAGACGATGCGGCGACAAAACGTTATACTGACGAATATTTTCTCCGACGAGACGGTTCGACTGCAATGTATGGCGATTTGTCGATGGGTGGAAATAGAGTGACTAATTTAGCGGACGTGGTGAATGAAACTGATGCAGTGAACTTTAGAGTTTTAAATCGAGCTTCACAAACTATCAGAGCAAACACTTTATTATTGAATGGAACAAATGCGATGGCAGCGGATATGAAACTTGGAGGGCATAAAATCATTGACTTAAAAGAAGGAACAAATAAAACCGATGCCGTAAATTTAGATCAATTAGAAAAAAGTCATATTTCATCTGCTTCTCATCCAAAGAATGCTTTCAAATATTTGATGAATGATATCGATGAAATTAGCACTGAATATGGCTTGACAGTTAATGGATATGTCAATTTACCTCGTTCACCACATTTGATTTTAAAAAAGGTCATTGATGTAGACTTGAATAAAGAAGCTAATCATATTTACAGAGCTAGGTTTTAATATGTACACAATAAATGATGGAAAATACACTTTTATTCGAATGGCTATTTCCTGATTATGAAGGAATGAATCTTAGTAGTGTAACATTCAGTGCAACTGGTGGAATTACAATTCATAAAACTGTAGGGAGAAAATTTGACAACAGAAATGAAGATCATTCGAGATATTTATTATGGATTGAAAAACCATCAGCAAGTTCACCACCTGAATATTTATATTGTACGATTCATATTAATGCTAACCCAACTTATCCAAATAAGTACAAAGTTCATTGTGTTGCATATGGTATTGATTTCGAAGCTGCAGACGTTCCATCAAGTGTTTACGACTTCTCTGAACCTTTCAAAATCGTGAATGAAACAATACAATTACAAACTGATTTAGATTTGAATGGTTTTGATGTGAAAGAAAATGAAAATTGGTTGTTTGGTGGAGACAATGGTGAATTTACAATGCTAAATAATATTAATATGAACAGCTATTTAATAAAAGAGGCTAAACTTGGTGGTGATTTGAATCTGAATGGCTATAGAATTCATAATAATAGTTTGAATCTATTTCGTTCAAGCGTTACAGGTGTAATTATGGAAACGGCTTTCGATTTGGGTGGATTTGCTCTTTACAGGCCGAAATTAGGAGGTGATCTAAATTTGAATGGGAATGGAATAATCGGTCAAATACAATATTTAAATTGCTCTGTTAAAGCCAAACAAGGACATAATAAGAATGTTTTAAAGCCTGTATTGATAAATGGCGCTGATTTTTTAGTCATTCATAACAATAACTTTCATATTAAGAATATGTATGTAATACAAGGAACAAAACCCGGAATATTCTACTTCAAGACAAAAGCTGAAGGTGCTGGAAATTTACCATTACCAGCAACAATTTTTGAATACAGACATGGTGTTGTGGGTAGAAACATCACAACGGTCAACATCAACAAATCATTATCGAGAGGCTATTTAATCATTGATTATTCACATCCCAATAGTGGAGAATTTGATACAGCATTCACACTTGAAGTAATTATGAATTAATCTAAAATAATATTATATGGGAGTTTTTAATTCTCCACAAAATCAAGATAATAAAGGTGATAAAGGCGATACTGGTGCAATTGGTCCTAAAGGTGACAAAGGAATTGGTTTTACATAACACAAGATGGTCACTATGATCTTGGAAACAAACATTTGACTAATGTAAAAGCAGGCAATGATTCTGATCATGTTGTAATCAAATCACAAGTTTCAGATATTGTCAGAGATAGTTTTTTGGATTTCTGGGTTTCTGAATTCATCAGATTATACTCTAAATGTACTTATCAAATCGACAGAGCGAATAATAATTTTCTAGATATGAATGCAGACAGAAAAGTTGAAACATTGTACGATCTCTCGAATGAAGAAAATAATGCAACGCAACCGACTTTGAACATAAGACCCACTGTTTGTACCAAGGCTGAGAAACATAATGGACGTTATTATTTAGACTTTAATGGATCACAGAGAATGATAAGTCAAATCAATTTAAATAATAATGCTGTTAATATCTTCATTGTTTATAAATTAAATTCAAATACAGGTGGAAGTCCATGGAAAAATGGTCTTTTTGGTCATGATAATAGAGGTTATGATAAGTTTGTCAGCTATTACAATGGTTCAAATTTAGTTATAAGTGGTGTTGATCAATCAAATTGTGTATATTTTGGTTCAGCAGCATCTATACAAAGTTTCAGAAAAATAGCAGATTATTCAGTAAATGATTTGGGTCAAATAAATATTTGGCACTGCTTGTCTGTTCACTGGGATAATTTATCTTCTCCAAAAACAAACACAAGTAAAATCTATTGGAATAAAAAACATATTGGAAGTTTTACAGCGGCTAACAGAAGTGGTAGTCGGCAAATGACTTTTGGTGATTTGGATCCTAGCTCCATCGCACCTCTTGACGGTAGTGTTATTTTTTTCTGTGTGTACTTGGATTCTATATTAGACGAAAAAACAATTTCAGATCATCATCAAATTTTAATCCAACGATATAATATAAATGAACAAAATAATTAGATATGTGAGATGGTTTACTCGGGATGCCGAACGGAAAAACCCTGGTGTTGACAAGAGGATTTTGAAATCAGCTTTGGTTTATCAGTTTCTATATCACAAACATTTTAACAAGTATGTTGAGGTGAGAGATATCCTTTTGGAGCATGAAGACATTGGATTAATTGGATATGGTGATGGTTGCCTGACACATTTGCTGGAGCATACTCTTGGATGGATTAATGTGTTGCAAACACATGCAATATTACATGATGCTTTCGGTCGATTCTACGTCAAACATTCACTTGACAGAGGATATTCTTATGCTTTCCCCCGTTTCATGACAACGAAATTTAACAAATTGTCACCTCTAAGTGGACAATTGTCTGGTTTGTGGTACTGTGTGTTGAACAGAATCGTTATATAAGCATATTGTATGAAAGACAGAAAGAGCATATTCAACTGGAACCATATTTCAGGTGAATTAACAGAAGATCAGGTAAATGAATTAAAATCCTATTACCGAACATATCACAGAAAGTGTTGGGCTCATAAACAGGCTGTTAAACGGTTCAAAAAATGGAAATTACTGGGGAATTCCTTGTCCATCATCTTTGCAACTGGTGGTCTCGCCACAAGTGTGGCAACAGGTGGTGTTAGTTTGGTAGCCATCAGTACAGCAGCACTTTTGATACAAGGGTGGATGAAGCATAAAAACCTAGATTTGAAAATCCAGAATTGCACATATGCTTATCAAAGCTATCAACATCTACTCAATTCAATAAAAGACAAGTTGAGAAGTGGTGATTTTGATGCTTGCCGTATACAAATCTCAATGAAGAATATCGATGATTATGTGACTGACAATAGTCCAATTATTGATAAGTACCTACTGAAATATGATGAAAAATTCACTGCTTGATAATACTAATAATCTTATCAAATCTCAACAATAGAATCTCAACCCAATATCGATCATAAAATCCAAGCGTCTTTTTTGATCTAGTAACTATTATTTTATCAAATGGAAGATCAAGCATTAAAAATATTTGCTTAAGCATAAATTTCGTACTTATCATCCTTTTACGATTCTTATTCACCAAAGGAAGGACAGTGTCTATCTCTTGGAATATTTTCAATATTTTGCCTTTATCTTTTACATAAATTTGAAGTCCATTCTTACGACATATACCATTTATCACATTTTCAATATGGTACTTCCGATGATATACAGATTTTCGCCGTATTTTATACATATTATTATGAAAGTCAACGTACTCTTTACAATAGTCATAGCTGTGGACTGAACCACAATTTAGACAAACATTTTCACCATCATCGTTAAACATTTTCTGATTATCACAGCAAGGTGCTTTCACACTTTTAACAACTTTGACCAATAGCTGATCACAAAAATAACATGACAATTCTCCCATATTCTTTAATTCATTGTGGATTACTGAATTACAACTCATTCTATAATATTATGTGATATTTTATTTTTATGTAACCATCGGATGGTTCCACGTGAGAAATAATAGCTATAGGCGATGACTCATTCCCTGTTTTCCGAGAATGTCACGCTTGGTGATTTTTCCGAGAATGTCACGCATTATAATAAACTATAGATGAAGTGTGCAGACCTTGGTTCCATCAGATTGAACAACTATAGATTCCATCAAATTAAATAACTATATATTCCATCAAATTAAATAACTATATATTCCATCAAATTAAATAACTATATATTCCATCAAATTAAATAACTATATATTCCATCAAATTAAATAACTATATATTCCAGAATACGAGACCAGAAGGCAGTAGTATAGTGTTTGGGGAAAACGAGATCAATTGATTTCGTACCCCCAAACACTATACTACTAAGATGAGGGAAGTAAACTGCTTAAAACTGTTCTTAGAGTTACCTCGTGAGTAGATTTCCACCTCGCATAGCTGAAGAAGCTGTCTTTTTGTGGTTATGATGCCAAAATATCTGCCAGAGCCAAAATATAAGAAGTTCCGCCAGTGTTTAAAGTGACAAACAGCTGATGCTATAAAATCAGTAAAACTGTACCGTCCCACACACTCAGGGTTGGTTGGCACATTTGAACTGTCTCCTGCAATTTAACAAACAACTAAATTAGTTGACGTTTCAGTGGATGGCTTCGTCAGGACTGTAAAGTCATAAATGTTCCCAATCACCCAATCTTCCAACCCTCTTTTCTCAGTCGTGCCCATTCTCAACCCATTCTCTTCATACAAACTGAAAATCGCATCATCAAGTATGACCGAGTAACTGTACTTTTGCTTACGCATCCACAGGTGTCTCACGATTTGCTTAAAGAAGCAAATGTTCCATGCTCCTTGATGAATTAACGCACGGTTTGGTGGTGTTTTGGTTAATACCCAGTGTCTTAAAGAGTAACTCAGTGCAAAAGGAACACGCTCGTCCTGTTTCATTTTGATTGAGGAAAATTTTCCCTGTTCCTTTTAACAGAAAATTCTCCTCGGTTTTCCATTCAAATGGAAAACGCCCAATGTGTAATTGGGGAAGGCACTATCAGGTGATAGGGTCCTTCCGTACAGTCATATCTTATACGCTTTCTAAAAGCGAAATTGGCGAGCTGTTAAAATGGAAAGGCCACTTTTATCGACCAAAAACACAACACAAAATAAAACTCTCCATTTTGTCTCCGTCCGGTGGCTATCGTTGAGATAGCTTTCCCGTGGAATCTAGAGATGACAGAGATCGTTAATACCTAGCGCATAACCTATAACAAGAGAAATTGGCTATAAGGGTCACTTCCGTTCCCGGGCATTCTGTTTCGTTCACTGAGAACATCAATCGTCCGAGGATGTCTGTTGGCCGATAACCTTTCAACTCAAACATGCACATCAGGGGAGGTAAGAACACTCCCTTGCTTATGATCCATTCGCTTGAATGGTGAGGTAATGAAAGGCAACTAATGCTTTTGTTCAGCCGCTTCCAGCTCATTATTCAGCGGAAAATTATTTGAGTTGCACGTTACAGAGAGAATAATTGGCTGGAAAGTGGCAAAATAATTGGCTAAATCGTGTCAGACAGGCAAAACTACAAAAAAGAATGAAGAAAAAAAAAAGAAAAGAAAAGAAAAGAAAGTAAAATCGGGTTTCACCAGAGTCGTCTCGGAAATTTATGCCGGGAGACCACGGTAATTAATACAAAAGTAGATTATCTCGCTTTATGGTAACCAAAACAATGACCTCTGAAGTCTATTCTGGTCTAGTCTAGGCTTCGCTGTTGGTCTTAACTCAAACAGTCTGTCTACATTTCAATCACATCAGCAATTCTAACAGGAAGAATTTACAGCTTTTCAAAAGGATTAAGGCTAGTGGTTCAACAGCACACTGGAAAGATGAGATGCAACGAGAGTAGAAAAACAGAAACATTAAAGCTTCTTACACTCATTTGTGTTTTCCTTTGTGAAAATAGAGTGAGTATGGTTGTTTACCGTTTACCACAAATTCCCGAAAATCCCTGGTTGGGATGTAGATGGTAAACCTTTTTTTGGTTCATTCCACAGGAAAATTCCCGCGCGGGACAAACGGAAATTTTGTAAAGGTAGTCCTGTTTTCCCTGTTGCGACGTTCCCAATGGAAATTCGCTTACCATTTACAACTTTCTCATGTTTCGTACGAGTTTCAGGCCTCTTGCATGTTGTGACTAGAATCCAGTTTAGCGCGGCGCAACAATCCGAAATTGATTAAGAACGCGTACCCTTCTTTCCAAAAGAAAATTCAAAACCAAACTTCCGGAAATTGGTTTTGGTAAACAATCTATGTAACGGACCTGGTCTATCAACAGAAAATCAATCATTTGTGTTTTCCTTTGTGAAAATAGAGTGAGTATGGTTGTTTACCGTTTACCACAAATTCCCGAAAATCCCTGGTTGGGATGTAGATGGTAAACCTTGTTTTGGTTCATACCACAGGAAAATTCCCGCGCGGGACAAACGGAAATTCTGTAAAGGTTGTCCTGTTTTCCCTGTTGCGACGTTCCCAATGGAAATTCGCTTACCATTTACAACTTTCTCATGTTTCGTACGAGTTTCAGGCCTCTTGCATGTTGTGACTAGAATCCAGTTTAGCGCAGCGCAACAATCCGAAATTGGTTAAGAACGCGTACCCTTCTTTCCAAAAGAAAATTCAAAACCAAACTTCCGGAAATTGTTTTTGGTAAACAATCTATGTAACGGACCTGGACTACCAACAGAAAATCAGGAGCCACCGTGCGCTCAAAAGAGTTAGATACATGGAAAGTTACTGCTGCGAATCAGCAGCGGTACATCTGTTTCTCGCCGGCGAGAGTTAAACTTGAAAATTCATGTTAACACATTTGAATAGTTATCTTCGAAAATAATAGCGCAAAACTTCTGGAAATTACTAGTTTTCTACAGACATTTCTACACTGATCGCTACAAAGGTGCTCACCTAATGTTATTTTGTAATCCCGATTGCTCATGTTAGACGACTTGTTAGAAGACCACAAAATCCTGTTGACTATGCGCACTTCAAACACCGGCACGCGATCACCCAGGTCCACTCGCCACCAGCTGGGACTGTCTTCCAAAGTACGTGAACAATGTCCATGATTAAAGTCACGGACAGAATTCCCATCCACAGCTTTAGCTGATATACCATTGGTGTAATTGTCACTGTAGGTGGAAGATTGTTCTGTGACCTTGCCAGCAGCGATGTTTTCTGTTAGCAATCCAAAGAGCATCATTTCAATTCATGAAATAACTGATTTGTTTACTGTACATGGCAAAACAGTGAAGCAATTTAAAGAAGCAAAACTGATTATACGGGCTAAACTGACGAATACATTGCCCTTTTGTATTAATTTACGTGCCAAATTTTCGGTGTTTTTCTAACCAAGAGCAAGAAACGCGTAAATTTCTTTCTACAATCCCGGCCCGGTAAAGGAATGAAAAGCTTATTGTAGAAGCCACGACAACATCTACAACCTTGACATAACAAACCCGCCCCAGCAACCTGGCGACCTTACATGTATGTTTTTAATCAGATCGATCTTGTCCAGAACGTAAACGTACAACCACTTCCAGTAATGGAAATTTATTTTTCTATTGCTCTTCTCAAACATAACTTTCGACTTTTTAAAACAAAATTAACCTAACAAAATGCCTTGACTTGTTCATGAAATATTGCAGAAATACAATATTTTAATTTAATACCTCTTACATTTTCAATTTTATCGAAGTCCCCAGGTGGATTAATTAAGTAGTGTTTCCTTAATAACTGGGGACCATAATAATTCCCATGGTTCTTTGACATTACTCCCTTAAATGAGATTATTCGCCATTCGACGACACTGAACAATACATCAGCGCACAGTCATAAAAAGTACTCAAAACGTTGCGATAAATTGTTAAAAGCAGTTTTGATTGGAAATAATCACTTAAAAGAATCATTGTTGTTTTACCTGGTTTTTGCTTCACTCCAAACACCTCCACTCTCATGCAGGCCGTACCATGGCTGGCTCTCCTCAAGAATCGCAACCACCTTGTTAAGACTCCATGGTATATAAAATTCTTATTTGCTGTGGCGCTGTCGACATTTCCCTGGAGAACCTGAAATTCGGAAAAAATGATAAATTTTAAACTATGATCGACAGCAAGATATGCATACAAATGTACAAGCCGTCTACCGAGTAGTTGTATATCGTTTTTAACCACCCTTTAAGTAAAGAAGATATCTTTCAAACGCATCTCGTATTTTTTATACTACGTGATTAAAATAGTGTCTATATCCACACTACTCCAACAGCTCACCTCAACTTGTCCCCCGTCGTTATAATCTATCCACGTTTTTCCATCTCTGGATGTTTGTAATGTGTATGTCTCCACCCACTCATCTTCTTTAGCATTCCCCTGAGTGGACACAGCACAGATGATGTGAAGTGTCTGCAGATCAATCTGTAGATATGGATTACTGTCATTTGTGGATGCACACCATGATGATCCAGCTGCATAGTTCAATCGGCCATTCTTGGCTGGTGTGCTGGCGTTAAGCTCAGAGGAAGCATTTATCCTGTTATCTGGGATTGAACCACTTTGCATTCCAAGATCCAGGTCACTGCAGTATCCTGCATGTAAAACAAGACAACAACAGGCAACGCTGATAAGAACGCGAAAACATTTTGTATTGGAACACTCACAGGGACATGGCTTGGGAGAAACTTGGGAAGAATAAAAAACAAGGGTAACTTTCAAAGTAACGGAAACGGAAAGTACGATGGACTACTAAGCGTGAGTTCGTCTTTGCCACATGTCCCTGTGGCGTGTTAATTCCTGCAACATGGGCTCCTGTCTTAACATCATAACTTTTTATAGACTGTAAAACAGGCCAAGCGCCGAGAATCGCGCAGTTCTCGAGCAAAATAGTCTGGGCGGGCGAGGAGACTAAACACAATTATTACACAAGGCATACTTTCCTATGTGATTGATTTTTTTCTCCTTAAACAGTTATCACCAATTAAAGTTTGCCCGAAACAGTTCGACACTCTACACACTTGCCGTAAACCTACGATGCGTGGGGACCGAAAGAATGAATTTGCTTTTAGTATAAATTTCTTTTCCCTTGCATTCTTCACTTGATGATGGTGCCAAGATGACACCAAAGCGTAGTCCGTTTAAATTTCGCCTACTTTTTCAGTCAACACGCAATGAAACGGGGTAAATGAAACAGTGCTCTCATAAAAAAAAACACTTTACATCCCTCAGTATCACCTGTTTTTATGAATGCCACTGTGTGATCATTTAAACATGTACACATCTGGAAATAAAAGTACTGAAATATTCCAGTAGCCTCACGTTCGCTAGAAACAAGTGAAAATTAACACGAGACAGATAATTCAGTAAAACCGGAAGACTTTATACATTGATACGAGGGATGTTAAGTGTGATGTCCAAAGTTCTCAAACGTTATCGTTCGTTATCTCAACTACAAAAAAACTTGGGAGTGTAAAAAGGAAAATACCTGAGAGTATATGAAGCTACAACTATTGCGATGAAGGGAAGCAAAAGCAAAAGCAAAAGTAGAGAATTTATGAAATAAATATGCTGATTAAAAGAGCCAGAAGCAAGTTAATTACAGACAGATTATGGTAATTTTTCAGGCTCGTTATGAAACGAGCGGTTTATGACGCCTTATGGAGGATGTATCTTGATCAGATCAAACTCGGCACCTAACACTCAACTAGGAAACGCAGTAGAAAATGCAACTCGACAAAAATGCTATGAAACAGCTCCACCGTAATGTCAGGCACTGCAGAAAAAACTTCCAGTGTTTTTGCTTGGAATGTAAACGAAGCTGTTTGAAAGTGGAAGATGAAGATGGAAAATGATTGAAGATGCCATCGAACGCGGACGTTAAAATTGTATTGAACATTGCGGAGCATAATTTTCTTTGTGTCAGTTGTATCAGTATTTCAACAAGTATGCGCAAAAAAGTACAGAAATGAAAGGGAAGCTTAGCGTCATCTTATAAACAAGGAAGATTGAGAAGCGACTTTCAAGCTACTGAAGAGCAAAACGAAACCTTTAAAACCAAATCAAAGATTATGTTGTAAAAATATTCAGCTTTCGGCGAGAATGTAAAACGGGAATGTAAATACAGCAGAAAGTTTAGAAAACTTCCTAACAAACACATTTTAGTTGAATGAACGGCTCTGACAACTTCCGTTATGACAGAAGCCGTGAAAACAAAATTGTGGAATTTGCTGGAAAAGCTTGCGTTTGTGCGAAAATTTAAAGTGGAAAACGTATACTGGAAATCCAGTCGCAAATTAAAGTGAGGTGAGTTTTGAATTACTCTTTATAAGACAAATCCGTCGTCAGGTGTCAGTGAGAACTTAGAATTGTCTATATAATAAAATTTCATTTTAGTCGAAACAAATATTTTGAAACTCAGTAGGTTCAACAGCTGTTTACATCGGGTAGAGTAAATTATGGATAAAGGATGACATGATTAAACATTAAGAGCTTTTAGGAATCCGATTAAATTTTACTGACCCTTTTACTATATGAAGACAGTTTAATTTCAATTCAAAGTTATTATCGTTGTTGTTGTTTTTCATTCCTAGTTTGAAACTAAGAACATTTTCCTGCCGCCGGCGTTTAATATATTTACCTCAAACAATTTTTGAGGACAGATTTAGCCCGATAAATTTAAGTTCTCAAAAGAAAAGCACATCTTATTTGTAAAATGATAAATGCCACACTGTTAGTAAAATATAGCTTTTAAAACACTACTCACTTCTGTACATCCAATTCTTTTACGCCTCATATCATATTGTGCGATAATCAATTATATTATAAAATGCCAATGTATTTTCCATAAAACCCGCGCTACTTCAAAATAATTATATAGCCGCCTGATCGATGATGAAGGTATACTGAGTGTTCACACAGGCGACCTGAACACCTTAGCACAAGCTAGCGAGATGGAATATTCCATAGAAGGTATATACAAGAATTTTTCTTTCCCAATCAGATTTTGGAAGCTTTAAAGAGCCCCTTGTTCATGTATTAGTCGATTTTGGTCAGATCACCATTATGGAGCTGTTTGTGAATCACCGGCACCAACAACGTGCAGTAAGCAATTAACCTCACGCATTAAATTAAGTGGAAAATATATCTGTGGATAAATTAAAGAAACTGAGAAAGATAATATTTGAAATGCAGGCTTTCGATTACTAAAATATTTTGTACATTTATTAGGATCATTGTGATAAAGTGAACCAAAACGAAAGCCGTAATATGTGACTCCCCTACAAATAGGTCTGATGTCACACCTTAATTACCCAAATTCAGAACAGGAAGTCAAGGTAGTTTGGTTCGTTTTTAAGTTGGACACATTGAAACTGCAAACTATACTCAATTGAAGCCAGATTAAATTCAACCTCGAGAATAACAACACCAAAGTAGAGCTTGCGATAAAACTCCATTGTAAGATGGTAAACGCAAATCTTAAGGCTAAAACATTTTCACAAGGCAAGCTTTTCTATATTATTAGCATACTGGCAGAGGTAAATCCACCCTAGCTGTCAAATTTCTCGTGCGTTAATTGGCTTATTTTATCTGAGTAGATACCATCCACCACCTTTCGAAAAACTCTTCGTCCCAGTTAAAACTGGAACTTACTAATCAGACAGTCACCAAATTGTATGGTTCGACTTTAATGTTTCGTTCCCGGGTATGAATGATGTGTAGTTTGCCCTTCATTTGGCTATTGTAAGTAGTCCACCGCCCGCATGATGTGAACTGGAATCGATTCAGCGATTATAAGCTTGGCAATAGACAATATTCGTATTCCCCGACGGCCCTGGGACGAGTAAGCTGTTGAACATGAATGCGAGGCTAAAGCGGGGAACGGTCTCGCGAAATACAATAAATTTATATGGAAAGTATGGACGGTTGCGGACTGAAGGCAAAATAACATAAACATTGGAAGATTCCAGAGCTTAAAAATTACCCGCAGGCTCGAAGGATATCTGTTTCCAACGAAAAATTAAGGAAGAACTAGTTGAGCTGACGGAAAAAAGCTCACGAACTCGGTTTAAAATTACGGACGACTGTGAGTTAATCAGCGATGTTGTAAACACAAAAGTTGGTTACAAAATTTTGTGCAATCCCGAATCCTTTTAACCTCCATTCTGAATGGAGCAACGATTTTTCACATGCCCCAAATGAAACTTTTCCTGGGGGATTTGTATTGCTATTTAATAAACGAGAAGGGATATGACCAAGAATCCCTCAAGGCGTTCAAGCCTCTTGAAGGATACCGGTTACATCGTTACACTGGGATGAACCTGTGTACAATCTTCAAAGGAACAAGAACATTTATTTTGAACATTACATCATAAAATTATCTGTTAAACCTACTGAATGAGAGAAAACGCCATTAGGAAACAAGCCGACGTATGATGGGTGGATCATCATTCATAAAGATGGTGTTGTTTTCTCTGCACATTGTCCTTGCATTGGTGGGTAAGTTCAGTACCGGTTCTTTTTGTAATTTCTTGTAAGTTACGTAACAAAACAATAGGAGTTTCACTTCATCGTTTCACATTGAACACTTTCTATCATTTCACAGCTCTGCTGGGGATTGGCGTCACATGGGTGGCAGTCATCGAACTTGAAGACACTATTCGACAAAATACAGTGGTCACTTGCACTAGCGAAAAATGAGCGTGGAAAAGAAGAGAGTGAATACACAGCGAAGAAGACATGACCTTCACCAAATCTGGAATCGGCAAAAAAAAAAAAGAAAAAGGCAGTGAAGCCCTCAACCAGGAATTGTGATCCACGCCCGAGCAGCTGTAAACAACGAGAATCGAGTTGCACAGTTCAGAGAACTCCTTATTAATACAGTTCCTTCATCCGTGGGGATTTATATGTTACCTGACCCCGCTTGGATTAAATGAAGCAACTGAAGCCATTGAAGAAATTACAGAACAAAATCGTGCAAGTGATGTTCCTTTGACAAGTGCTCATGACAGCCCATCTACCCAAGAACAACCCTTTCATTTACGTTGTATATTGCCTTTCAAAAATCCCTCGCCCCCTCCCCCCAAGTGTTGATGAAATTAAGCAAAAAGCACAGGGAATAAAGAGAAAACTGTACTTCACTGAAAGTGAGATCAACTTTATTGAAAATAAAACAAAGCTTCAAAGACAAGAATCTGACTGGTTCAGTTATCTACCAACCACTTTGCCATCCAAAACAATCAAGGAGTTATTGGTGAGCAATACCCCCCCCCCCCCCCTCAGTCCACTGCAATGGGCACTGAGGGGAAGAAAGGAGTCAATAATACAAAATGTGGCCTTTTTCAAAAGCAAAACGCATGAGTTTTTAGTTACAAGTTCAGATGGCATTATTACTGATCCAGAGGAAAGCACCCCTGTTGTTGCTGAGTTTCAGTAAATACAATTTAAACCTGGTGACACTATAGATATGTCCTTTTAAGGCAACATATATGTTTAAGGGTGCAACACAACAATACTGAAATCATTCAGCTAAACAAAAACCACAAATATTATTTTCGGTTGTGCAGCAAATCTTGTTACTGAACATCACTGGAGAGTTTTCATAGCCCAGAGGACTGATGGAGGCATGTTGTATGAAAAAGTGAAATTTACAGAGGCATTTTGGTCTCCTACACTTCAAAAGATTTGAAAACGCTTTCGACATATTCCTTGCCTATATACTTGCTTATTGAAGAGTTCAACTTAGACCAGAGCATTTTTCACTTCTAGAGAAACTCTGTAAGTATCATTTATGTTAATTTATCACAACAAACCTCTGCTAGGAATAAGAGGTCTACAAAACAACCAAATATATGAATTTTTGTGATGTAACATATTGCAAAGCCGGTCCACGGAGATCGAAACATTCACTGACCTTCGATTGGCTTCAGGTCGGCTTAGCTTTTGAGCTCTGTTTCTTATGGAAACGTTTAAACATCCATCACACCTCTTAATCGTCTCTCCTCTTCACCTCCTTCTTTTCGTTGGAAGATGTTAAGGAAAATCAATTATCGTAGGAACAGGGTTTGCCTTTGTGGGTCCTAAGCGTCCTTCAAACTGTTTAGAGCAAATTCGAGTATGCCTTGTAACGCTCAGGCTTAGCTTTCCAGTCGACATGCTGCAATCCACCTCCGATGTCTCTCCCGCTCGTTCATTCAAGGAGCGTAGTGCTTTTTTTCGTTATCTGGTGGAAAACAGTGGAAAGTAACATCTGAAACCTTGGGGTATTAGTTTCGGTTCTTTTTCTTTGCTTCGCTGTTGGAAAAATTGTAGGTACTGCAGTGATGTTTCGGCATTTTGACAGGCGATCGCTATAAAAACACTGAGCTTCCCCGCATTAGCCTCGCATTCATATTCAAGAACCTACTCGTCCCAGGGCCGTCGGGGAAAACGAATATTGTCTATTCTGTTTGACTAATAAAGAGTCAATTAAAGTGGCACGCTCTGTATTAATTTACAGGAATCATTGCAGCTGAATTAATGGAAATGGCGCAAATAGTCTAAATACCCGATGGAGCTGTAAATTAGTTGCTGTAGGATATTCTTCTTGTTGGATCTAAATTCACGACCTTTGTTCAACGAACAGCTTAACTGTTTTATTAAATAGACATTCAAAACTACCTCGTTTTCTTCGAACAAGTTTTACTGCTGCCGCCTTAATGGGTCAAACTTTGTTCTAATGCCCTTATTTATGTTTTGAGGCGGTCGCGTCGTGGAATCGTCCGTTCGTCCAAACATTCTGGTTTGAAAAATGTTGGAAATGTTTAGGTGCTGAAACTTGCGCTAAACCGTACGGATGAAATCCGTTTAATTTAAAAGTATATTTTTAAGAGAGAAATAACACAGTCGACGTATGTTGGAGAAACTACAGTAAAAGCTGGTAGAAAAATGGACGAATATAACGGTTCTTCTAACTTTCCGGAAAGTCAGGACAACCTAGTGATCGAGAAGTATACTAATTCCGTTAATTCTTCCCAACGAAATCCTGTTGCACGTACTCAATTTTGGACCCAGAGTTGGCTAGACTATAGAATGCAGGCGGCGTTTTGCCATACACTGAATAATAATAATAATAATAATAATAATAATAATAATAATAATATATCACATTTATATTGCGCATTTTCTATGCAATATTCAAATGCGCATTACAAAACTGGCCGGGGGACTTAAATAACAGTAAAGTCAATTGTGATATGCCTCTTCAAGAAGCTCCGACACATGTAAAATAAAGTGGACCAAAACGGCCCAGTATTAATTCTACAGTTGCTCACTAAAATCCCCGATATTCTCAGCCGAATGATACGAGCCCCCCAGTAAAAAAGGCCGTTTACTGTATTTATTCGATTATTGACGCCGCCCTCGATTTAACGCCGCAGATGGAAGCAAAAGTAGCAATAAACGCCGCACCCAATCAGAAGAACGGGGCTTTTATTCGAGGATTGTAAGAAAAATCACAAGTGCACGTACAAGCCAGACAATTAGAAGTCTATCTTAGCAAAAAGCGACATATTGGAAATTGGGGAGCAGGGTTGGCGCAGTGGTGAGAGCGCTCGCCTTCCACCAATGTGTCCCGGGTTCGATTCCCGGACTCGGCGTCATAAGTGGGCTGAGTTTGTTGGTTCTCTACTCTGCTCCGAGAGGTTTTTCTCCGGGTACTCCGGTTTTCCCCTCTCGCCAAAAACCAACATTTGATTTGGTTTGATTTAGCGTTGATTTGATTTAGCCTCCCGCATTAGTAGAGCATCTGTGCTCAGCTAAAAAGATTTGAGACTTAAATATAGTTATTATTATTATTATCATTATTAAATTTTGAGCATGTCTGATGCGGCATTTAATAATTTTACGGCAGATCATTTGCAAATATTATTTAAAAGAGAAACGTCTTTAACCACCGCGGCGTTTAATCGAGTAAATACGGTATACCCCGAATTTTATGGCTTTCATCAATTTCATTTCTTTGCGCAAAAAGCGACAACGAGAGATGTCAACTTAAGTAAGCATTTGTGGGGGACAAGCGCAGTTGAACAACGAATTTGCGCCGACTTGGCAGCATTACATAAAATGTTCAACGACTAAATGGCAGTTATATAAGAAGCAGATATTTTTTAACTGAGGGGAAATTTATGTGATATTTATTGAAACGGAGACAAATTTTTCTGAGCTGTTTTCGGCTTCCTGAATTTCGGCATTTCGTGAAAGAAAACATTTTGGTCTTTGCTTAACGTTAACTTTGGTACCCTCCAATATCCCAACAGCTGGAAGGGATATCTTTATTACATGAGCAAAAGTAATATTTTAGATGGGCTATCGTAGGATAAAATTTCATGCTTACTGTGCTTACCAGAAACAGGAATATCAGCAGAAGCAGAGAAAGATAAGTTGTATCCCATCATGCTCCAACTGTCATCTGATTGAAAGGATATGTTGACAAAGTGTCCAGTGACAAGAACGCTTTCTCCAGAACGGCTACCACAATATTTACCAAAGTCCTCGTTATTCTCATTCGAGATGCTCAAGTAGTCAAACCTGTGAACAGGAAAATGTTTATGCTCATGATAAGATGTGATGAGGAATGACTCATAGGTATGTAGAGTTAATTTTCGACCTTGGAAAACAAAAGCTGTCACCTTTTACGTGATTCGAAAACTTTCAGAAAAGCATTCATACAGACGAATATATCACTTTAATTAAAACTTATTAATAATACGTAAACTCAGTCACTTATTGAACTACCTAACATACAATTAAATACCCGATAATATAGTGTACAGGCATATTTCAGAACAATTCGTGAAATCTTTATTCAGTTTTTTTTTTTCAGAATTTTCAGTTGTAATTCTCATTATCTTTAAATGGCGTTTTAGCTGTGGTCTCGGAAAAAAGTTATTTTCTGGTAACGACCCTTTTGCTTAGAGCTTTCAGCTATATGAGTGAAGCCTTCTATACACTACAGGAAAAAAATAGGTCCAGACCCCTATAAAAGTTGGTACGGACCAGATATTTTTGCCGTGTAAACCTTCCGTACCATGTTTGCATGAAATGGATCCGGACTCGCTTTTTTCTGGTTTTGGGGTCATAGGCGCCTATCGCCCCAAAACCGAAAAAGGACTAGTCCGGATCCCTTTTGCTCTTCGAAATTGCTGTGTTAACGGTTAAAAAAAATTGGTCCGTACTAACTTTTTTTTGAGTCCGGACCCATTTTTTTCTGTACTATAAATGGGGCTTTAATGTCGCGCTTTTTCTGCGGAACGTGGAAAGCCAACCATCATGGCCCCGAACAATGAACGAATGAAAAGGAAACGGTAAGCCATCACGAGGCAACTTCTGTCTCGGTATGGCAAAGCAAAAGTTCCACCTTTGGCCTGAGTATAATTAAAGCGGCTTTCAAGCAATTTCGTTCCATCACTGATCCGACCTTGGAAATGAAACCAGGTAAAACAAACGCAAACAAACAGATCTCAAGGAAATAAAAGTTAACAGCACTTGTGAAACGAGAAACAAAGCCGGCAAAAGAGACACGAGTGGGTTTCTTATTACGCACAATTAATTGAAAACAACTGGGAGTTTCTTCAGAGACCGTTACAAAACTTGATGGGACAAATCCCTGACAACAGTGAAATTACTTTCCACAGACAACACAGTAACTCTAAATTATCAAGAAGTTGAGGCTCTGTAATATAATACTGTGAAAGCAATTTATTTTTGGCTTACCTGCAGGATTGATGATACTCCAAGTCAAAATAGTTAAAGGTTATCTTCATCGCCATGCCGTGTGGAATATCAACCAAATAAGCACAATCCATATTGTTTGGATAGTTGTTAGGATATCCAGGACTTAACAGGATGTTGTTGGAAACTCTACCACAGCCTGCAGTGTAGAAATTAATGTAAGGAAAAACTGGTAAAAAATTTTAAGTATTCGTAATTTTATAGCGCTTCAGGGTACGCCACCGGGGATCATTTATCTTGGCTGATGTGGGAAACCCAACACCTACGAAACGTTCAGCCTGAACAGACCACAACAACGTATTTTGCTTTGCATAAGGTGTGGTTTTAGTAGCGTTTTATAGCTATTTTGAAATTAACAACCAAAATAATTTTCCCATTGCTGCAAAAAGCCGGGGGTTGCTCCGTATAGTGAGCAATATACCCGGGGAAGTTTCAACCGTAAGAGCTGCTAGGAGGCGTTGCGTAACGAGACAAAGAACGGCTCGGCTGCGTAGGAGACTAGCATTAGCATCATTAGTAACGTTCACTACGAGGTAAATCTCAACAGCAAAGTAAGTCTCTCTCTATGAATAACAGCGGTCTGATATGAAATATAGTGATTCAGAGTTCTTAAACGCCAAGAATTGTAAATGTCATACACTATGCCATACAAAGATGATACCAAAATTCACTTACCAGTCGTATTTCCCAACGAAGCATTTGGAAACTGACCTAAAGACCAGAATATTATCAGAAATGTCACCATTATACATTAAATCTCTTATAGCTAATATAACTAATCAACAAATAAATAAAGAGATAATAAATATGTCGGCTCCCGTATGTTTTTTAAAGCATTTTCCAGGATGGCAGATCGAGTGATAACTTATGTTACTCACTCCATAGCACATCAAGGAAAACGTTTCTTGTCATAAGGAAAGTAATCCACTGAGTCAGGGGCACCGAGCGACAACTTTCGGTAGATATCTGTTCGGTGGAGGGTAATTCGCCTTGGGTTTTCGGCGTCTATAATATTCGCAATTGGGAAGTCATAGCCCCTGAGGTTTTCGGAAAGGTCGTAATTGCTGTTTTTGGTAGTCAAAAACGTCAGCTAACATTTTCGGAAACTGAAATAGTTCCTTGAAAGCTCGTGGAAAGTTCATTTCAGCTTGCATTTTCTCAAAGGAAGATTTTGTTCCCTAACATTTTCGGGCAATTAAACTTTCAGCTAGGGAATCCGAAATGATGAACTTTTTCTAGCTTATGAAAACATCACTTTAAACAGACTTCAAACAACACAAGGTACTTAAAAATGCCTTTCTACAGCTTTTGGTTGATTTGGCTCGTTGGGTGCCCCTGCTGAGTGGAATATTTCTTTTCCTTTGGGTCTCAGTGTTGATTTAATAGTAGACTAAGTACGAGCAGTCCCTCTTTCGTCGCTTAGTTCGTCGAGCGTGAAGCTTTCCCGCGGCCATTAATTTTTTTCTCACGCCGGTTTTGTTTTACGTATCC
Source organism: Pachyseris speciosa (assembly GCA_016490735.1). Lineage (NCBI taxonomy): Eukaryota > Metazoa > Cnidaria > Anthozoa > Scleractinia > Pachyseridae > Pachyseris > Pachyseris speciosa. Next base: position 8,373 of record JAEMWC010000759.1, on the reverse strand, counting down.
TCCATTTCCGGCACCGCTCAAAGAATCAAACTTGGATTATATATTTTGTTTTGTGCCAAAACATTTTGGTCTTTGCTCAGCTTGAATTCCCCTCGGGTCAGTACCTTACAATATCCCAGCTGAAAGCTGTGAGGGTTTTATTTTACTACATAGGAAGAAGTAATATTTTAGATGGGCTATCGTAGAATAGAATTCCATGCTCACTATACTTACCCAGAGGAACAGCAGAGAAAGATAAATTGTATCCCTCCCAGCTTCTGGCTCTGCCGTCTGAATGAAAGGATATGTTGACATAGTGTCCAGTGACCTTAACACTATGTCCAGAGCGTCTACCACAATATTTACCATTCGCCTTGTTATTCTCACTCTTAATCTCTAAATAGTCGTACCTGCAGAAAAGAACATGTTTATGCTCATGATTAGATTAGATGAGAAATGACTCATAGTTAAGTAAACTTAAAATTACGTTTTTAGAGCCTATCACTTTTCGACCGTGGAAAACAAAGCTGTCACCTTTTTGCATGATTCGAAAGTTTTTAGGAAAGCATTCATACCGATGTATATATCAAATCGATTAAAAGTTATTAATAATACGTAAAGTCATCAAGTAATTGAATTACCTAACATACATTATAAATACCAGGTAACATAGTGAAGGAACAAATTTCAGAATAATTTTGATATTTACTTTTAGAATTTTCATCTGTAATTTTCATTGTATTTAAAAGGTGTTTTCAGATGTAGGATCGGAAAAATAGGTTAATTTCCCATAAGGAACCATTTGCTTAGAGCGCGCGACTGATGATTAGTTTTGCTAGTCTCATTAAAATCAAGGTATGCTCGCGCGCGCTAAAACGTTTTCATTCCTTCGTTCGCAGTTGCACTGGTTTCAGCCAAATTTCGCTTAGGCTTTCTATCCAAAACTAAAAACATTTAAATGAGAAGTCACCGAATAAAGCTGCTGATATGTACGTTGCTCTGAAATTTTAATTAATGGAATGATTTTTTAGTGACTTTAAGAAACAAATACGCAAAGGACTTCAGCCTCAAAGACAAACCCAGACATATAAATTATTAAATTTACAAAAAACACCGGTAACCTAAGTATAGGGAGTGTTTTAATGACCCAAAACCATGTGTTAATTACAAAGGTTTGTATGAGAATTTAATGGTAATCAGATATCAACGGAATCGCCTTGAAATGGCCTAATACATGACAGGCACAGTAAGTAGACGACATATGTAAGGTTATACATTTTTATTGCATTTTATTTCATTTATTTTTTATTCCTACATATTTATTACCGTTAAATTCTTATGCATTTAACTCTATTACGATACGGCTCAACGGTCATTATAAACACTCTCTAAGCTTGGGTGTCCTGTGATCAAAACAACCTCATGATCAATAAAAAGGTTACAAGGATACTCCTTATTCTGGTTCTACGATTTAATTCCCTTTGTTACGTTAGCAAGTCTGCATTGGAATATATATGTATTAGTGGTTTAAAATTCATTTAATGCCGCGTTTGTTCCGTGGAGCGTGGAGAGCCAACCATTATGGCTGAACAATAAAGGAATGGAAAGCAAATGGTAAGCCACCGTGAGGCAACTATTATATGAAAATGTCGCATATGGCGGATCAAAAGTTCCACCTGGGTATAATTAAAGCGCTTTTAAAGCAACTTCGTTCGATCAAATCCGACCTTGGAAATGCAGCCACTCAAAGCAAACATAAACAAACAAAAGAATTAGTCAGATCTCACTGAAAGCAAAATTACACAAGGGAACAGCGTCTGTGAAAAGCGGGAGAACGCAAGCAATAGAGAAACGACTGGGGTTGCTCCTAAGTCTACTGAAACTGCAAACCGTGGCAACTGTGAGTTAGTTCTGAAACAGTGAGAAAACTGAATGGCGAAAATCTCTGGAACGGTGAGATTACTTTCCACAGACAACACAGTAACTCTAAATTATCATGAAATCGAGGTTCTGTAATATAATACTGTGAAAGTAATTTATATTTGGCTTACCTGCAGGATTGACCATCCCAGAATGCATGTGTTAAGTAAAAATAGTTAAAGGTTATCTTCATCACCATGCCGTGTGGAATATCAACCGAATAAGCACAGTCCATGTTGTCCGGATAGTTGTTAGGATATCCAGGACTTAACAGGGTGTTGTTGAAAACTCTACCACAGCCTGCAGTGTACAAATTAAGGTAATCAAAATATGTTAACCTGATAACATTTTTTAAGTATTCGTAATTTTATAGTACTTCAGGTAACACCACCAGGGATCATTCTTTCTTGGCGTATGTGGGAAACTTACTATGCGTTCAGTCTAAACAGACCTCAACAAAATACTTTCCTTTGTGGCGTGATTTTAGTACCGTTTCGTTGCTATTTTCAAATTTAGAACGAAAATAACTTCCCTGTGCTGGACAAAGCCAGGATTCCTGCGTATAGCGAGTCACATGCAAGGAGGTTTCAACCGTTAGGGATAACTACAAATCCATCGGGTGGAGGCATGAAGTTCGATTATATTGTGCTGACACTTTTACACCACAGCCAACGTTTAAGTTAACTACAAGAGGTAAATCTCAGCAACAAAAGAACTCTCTCTGTGAAAAATAGAGAGCTGTAAGAGTTGTATTTGCCATGACTCCGTTTTTACTGGACGTCCTGTGGCACAGGTATAAAATAACTTCTGTGTCCTTATGTTCGAAAATGTTGTACAATACTTGCTGTCAGTCAAAGTTCGAAGTTGTTTCGCAAGGTTGCATTGTCCGTTTGTCGAGCTACGTTACAGATCAGAAGTTAGCTTTGTTTTTGCCAAGTCTGCATTAAATGTCATTTTCACAAAGAGTTAAGAATTATTTCTGCAGTTCTGTTGCCTATTTTGTTTGTGCTCGGGTGTATCGCCACAAATTCACGCTCGCCGTCGTGTGCTAAAAATAAAAATAAAAATAAAAATGTTATGAACATTTCTTTTGGATAATGTTAATTCGCATTCAGTTTATACGTTCCGGTCATTTTTTGCCAAGTCTGTCATTTTCACAAAGAGCTCAGAATTATTTATGCAGCTCTGTTGCCTTTTTTGTTTGTGTTTGGTGTATCGCCATAACTTCACACTCGCCGTCGTGTGCTAAAAATAAAAATGTTATAAACATTTCTTACAAAAACATTTCTCTTCAGTAGACGGTGCATATAGTTTGTAGGCCTTGTAGAACCGGAGATATCACTATTTTATGTTTTCAGTTACGCTGCAAATTCACGCGTGGTTTACAAATAGGAAATACTTGAGCGGGATCAAGTAACATTTAACCGTTCTTTGGCGAGGTTTGTTGCTACTGTTTATGTTAAAACGCCAACCGAGATTAATCTAGGATATTATAATATTACGCTCGACTTTCTTGTGTGGTGGGGTAAGCGCGGAGAATCTTGAATAATCAGTCACAAAAGTACATGGATTTTGGATAATGTTAATTCGCCGATTCAATTTATACGTTCCAGTCATTTTCTGCAACAAGCGACAGGTTATTTTCATCGGCGATTTTTGCAGACTAATGATGGAAATGTGATAGTTGTTATGAATGCAAATTTTTACTCGTCGACGGTCGATCAAATTGAAATCCAGTTACCAAAACTCTATGCAAATGTGTTAAAACTGTGTACTTTGTCTTTCCAGTGAGTGGCTTGTATTCGATACGAACTACTTTCAAGTGACAAAATGGCAAAAAGGGCAGGTAAAATTCATTCCAGTTCCCCTTTTTCCACTTTCCAAAGTTTTATTCTGCTTAAACGACTACTTCAACACCCTAACGAATTCTTGCAGCACTGTGCAACAATAATAGCCCAGTTTATACTCTTGGAGAGTCTTATTAATTTAACCGGAGATTTTGCTGTAGAGTAATTAAGAGCTCACTAGGCAAAACAAGGAAAGGCTGACTTCAAGTATAACGGGTTCCATGATGTGTTGTGTGACTCTTCTCAGTAAAACAAGCAAAGTTGACTTTCGATTTAGTTAGCAAATGCAAGCTCTTGTCCTATGAGGCCAGAAAAGAAAATTAACTTGTGATTGCCTATGCGTGGTAACAGATGGCTGATATGTTGTTGGTTGGTTTGTCAACGGACGGAGATTTCCTTTCAAGAACTGAAGGGCTCAAAAATGATAACAGAAGTAATTTACCAGTCGTAATGAAAATTAACAACCTGACCGAAAGTTCAGAAAGTTATCAGAAATATCACCATTATAATATTCAATCCCTTTCATTTTCCAAGATTGCAGCCGAGTGATAACCGATGTTACTCACTCCACAGCACATGAAGCAAAATTTTTCTGGTGACGAGGAAAGTAGTTCACGAATTGAAACACTTCTAGTCCTTCTCAGCTATACTGAGTACTGGGTCAGTTAAAATGAAAGTCAAAATGTTGGTGGGTGGTCTCTCTCTGAAACTTTATAACAGTCTTAACATGAAACTTAGCCCAAAGCTAAAACTTGTTATCAAAGCTCGCTTAGACGGGCAACTATCACAGAAATGATCACGTGACTCTTTAACGTCTCTTATTTCCTTGACTTTCTTTAGGGAAGGTGTGCATCACCTTTTAGCAGATGTGTCTTAGAACTAACGCGTGGATCATGTTGAGTAACAGAAGTTGTCCATGAAACGAACTGGAAGGCGTGTCCAGATCACGTGGCTATAATGAATTGTCACGTTTTCATTGTCTCACCCGTCCATAATATATACATCCGTTGCATGAAGAACACCATTCCAGTTGGATTTGGAGACTGCCCCCATCAGAGCAGAAGTTAGGGAAACTTTGCGTAATGTTATAAACAAGGAAGACTTGACAACCGCCTTAAACAAAGGCAAGAGAAATCTACTTTAAAACCAAAGATTATGTGTTTAACTTTAGTATCCGACTTTCTACAAGAATGTAAGACTATAGTATCAATATGCGTTAAATGAAAGGTAATAATAATAATAATAATAATAATAATAATAATAATTTTGTTTTAAAAATTACAGTTTATTAATTACTCTTAAATAAAAATTACATCTTTTACAAAGAAAAAAGCTTTTAAAAAAACGACCTCCAACAATTACATTAGGCAAAAAACAGTAAATTACAGTCACATGTCTTAATAGAACATTTTATTCTTTAAGTATTAAGAAAAACACTGATTTACAATTCCTGTCGATTTAAAAAGCACTCAGTCAAACTTAGAAGGAGTAGATTAAAAAAAAAACAACAACAATCAATTCAGATCGAATTGAAAACATTTCAATTCAATAAAATAAGCTATCGGCCTCTAAAATTCAAAAATTTCAGTAATAAAATATCTATAGCTGTTGAGTCTAGGGAAGTCCTGCTTGACCCTTCTCTATTTCTAGATCCCTGTCCTTAACATCTAGGCTCCTCCTTCTCGGGGTTCTCGATCCCCTTAGGCATAGGAGCGCACTCCTCAAAATTGCAAAGGACACTTTCGCCCTGACCCATGAAATCTTTGTGGCGTAGCTCTCTTGCTTTCTTTCGGATAATAGCTCGGCTAATCTTGACCTCCTGTCGTTGTAAATACCAATGGATTGAATGTGCCTTGCTCTATTTCTGTGACGGGATAGTTGTATTTTCCCTTCTTTTCGTTTCCATGAATCCTGTAGATTTGCTTGGGGCTAAGATCTCTATACGAGTCCGCATTGGGATGACACACCCTTATATCAAAAAAAGCGGCCCTCTGTCGCTCTCAGAAACCCCCACAGTGGAAATCAAGGCGTGCATCAGGGGCTTGGTTAGTCCCTATGTCAAGCTCTTCGCCTGTAATCGGTTGTAATGCCGGTTCAACTTGCACATCGTAACAAACCATGTCGAGCAGCTCGGCCTGTAGATCGCGAATTTCATTGTGGCGCTGAATAACTAGGCCTCCATGCTGGCAGATCATCGCATGATCTACTGTAAAAATGCTACCGCAAACGCACACTGACAGCTGATCGGGTATCGGCCAATCATATCGGAGCCTCACAGCATAACGAAATTCCCGTTTGTTGAGATCAAAATCCACGTCCTTGAGAGGAATAACTGTAAGCCAGTTGGATGCGCCTTATTCACAGGCCAAGTCCACGGCTCTCTGTGCCTTGTCTGGCAACATGGCCTTCACCTTCTCAAGCTCTTCTTTTAGCCCATCATCCTTTTCTTTCTGGGTGGCGTATACCAGTCGTTGTACCTCAGCTTCCTCTGGGGTGTCATGGGATTGCGCCTCTATTTTGCTTTCAAGTGGAGCACTTACCTCTAATAATAGTAATAATAATAATAATAATAATAATAATAATAATAATAATAATAATAACCTTTATTTACCCTCGGCAGTATTTATAGCACAAAGGCTAGTGGGGCCGAGTAAATACAGAAACAAATACTTTTAATAAACAACTAAACATGATAAGAATCCCAACTCGCCGGAAGAAAACCAATCAGCTATTTACAAGGATAAGCGAGGAGTTGAACCAGGAACTACCCAGAACAACACCAGCTAGCAGTCGGAGCCGGATTTGAACCCGGGGTGACCGCATTGAAATCCAGCGCCCCAAACCACTCGACCATCCTGCCTCCTCCCGTCACGTTTTCAATAAAAGACGTTCGAAAGATTTGTCGTATTCAAGGCAACTTGTAGTTCAGTCAATCTACGGTTCAACAGAATTTTTATCACTTCCATGCTTTCATAAGCAAGAATCCTGAGCTACCTTAACCGTACTTGAAATGTGAAACCGAAATAACACGATCAGCGTATGTTGTGGAAACTACGCTGGTACACAAATGGACGAATACAACGGCACTTCTGGTTTTCCGGAACGTTAGTACAACCTAGTGATCGAAAAGTATACTAATTCCAGAATTATTCCCAACAAAATAAAGTTCCACAGATTTATCATCTAAAGGTGGATAAACAATAAAATACAGGGCCGCTTATTGCTATACATTGAACAACAATCCGACACATGTAGATAGGGTGGACCAAAGCCGTCCAGTATTCTACAGTGTTATCCGAAATCTCCGATATTTTCTGTCGAAGTATAAAAAAGAGACATTTGTACCCAGAATCTTTTGAGTTTCATCAATAACATTTCGTGTTATTTGCCCAAAACGCTTCAGCAAAAGCTTTCTTTATTAACCATTGTGCCAGATGCCACGCACCTCTCAGTAACCTCTTATTTCATTGGTTCTTATTACCACGCAGCTCCATTATTTCAGGGCTAGGGTCCATTGTTTCTGTTGTTGATTGTTTTCTGTGCGGGTGACAATTAGAGTTGAATTGACGAATTTCCGCCCTTGTCAGCCTTGTTAAGTTTAGAATACTATGAAATGTTCAACGGCTAAATGGCAGCTAAATGAAACGCGAACACCCGTGGAGAACATTTCAGCACGAAACTTTAGTCCCTTCGTTTATCACTTTTTCCTTTTCGGTCATATATTGAGTTATTGAAGAGGAGGCAATTTTTTTATAAAGTGTTAGTCTTACTCTCTGAATCCTAGCTGACTGTCCATCCAAATACAAACGGATACAGTTCATCAGTAGTGGTGAAAGTTTAAAGTGACATTTTATCAAATAAAAATTGCGTCTTAATGAAAATTTAACCCCACGGTATGCAAATTTAGAACGGTGTTGTTCTGACTGATTAAAATGAAAATGTCCGCTCGGATATCTCGAATTTCGGTTGGAGCGTTTATTTTTTTTAAGAATGATTCCTTACCGATACAATATTCAACCCTGAATATTTTCATATCACTATTTCTAAAAAATTGCTAAGAAAAATGGGATTCTTAACTCCATTCCTGACAAAGATTCTTTTTCTGGCCCGAGCGTGTTTGGCTCTGTAACAGCAGCTGGTTGCTTCGTCTTTCTCCGCAACGTGAAAACTTTGGTTGAAATCATTTTGTTAAGCGTAATGTCCTACCGATACACTATTCAGTCCTGAACATTTTTTATCTCTGTTTCTAAATTATTGTAAAGAAGAGTGACAAGTGAATAAAAGCATGCCCCGGCGAGCACACACAAGTTTACATTTTGGGATCTTGTCATTAATTGTTCTGCAATTGCATCAAACTCTTTTTTTTTTCCGCAACAATATTTCGGATTCGTTTGCATGGAGTGTGCACGAAGCTGATTCTTGGTGTAAGAAAACGGTTTTCAAGTACTGAAAGTACTCAGAAGTACTGAAATGTTCCAGTAGCTATGTGTTCGTTTAAAACAAGTAAACGACTTCAAGTTATCTATGTATACAGGGAATGTTACGTGTGACCACAAAAAGCTGTGTAAGTATCGTTGTCTCACCCCAAACTGTGAAAACTTGGAGTGTAAAAATAAAACGGAGCGAT
>JAEMWC010000758.1:415000-425000 GCA_016490735.1 Pachyseris speciosa | reverse complement strand
TCGTACCTTCGTTAATGGCATTATATTCTAATGAATGAACGGCATCAATAAAACCGTTAAAAGTAGTGGCAAATTTTGGAAATCCGCCTCTTTTTAGCGGCGTTACAGCGGTTCAAAGTCGGTCAAATCCCATACATTTACTGTAATTTTAGCCGCGTTTGCCCCCCAGATAATATGGCGCCAATAACCGTGGAACCATCTATTCCAATCACGCTTACAACTCGTCAAGATAGAGCTCTGGATATAGCATAGCTCTGTGGATATAGCAAGGTGAATGTCGACAAGAATTTATATTTGTGCGGCTAAAATAATCTGCATTCATAAAAAGCTGATAAAAAGTCAATCTCCACGCAACTCACTTCAGAGGCCAACTTTTTCAGCTACCTGATATCTTTAGTTTCTTTGACTTTCTCTTTGGCGGATCGCTTTCGGCTCCAGCTGTGTTTCGTTCTATCGAAACGCCGCCTCCTTGACAAACGTTTTGCTCACAAAAAGTGTTTCTGCTATGTGATTCAAAGAAAGACCTTACGTTGTAAAACATAACTGAAAATCCTCCATCTAAGCGAAATTGGAAATATCTTCGTCATTAAACCTGATCCCAACGACGATCGAACATGGCCGTGAAACTGACACGAAAGTAACAGAACTATTGTCATGGAAACATTTGATTGACGTCCACCAAAACTTAGTTTTCGAAAATGGGAAAAATCGTTGGAGGGCGCGTGACTGGTAACCGCTGTAAATTTTAAAAGTACTTGCTGTTGAACTAGAAACAAAAACGGAGGTTAAACTTGACAGGAGACAAATATCTTTTGTGTCGCAAAAACATGTATTTCTACAACAAAAGTGACCTTAGTAACCTATATATGACAATTCTTCCATGTACCCCCCCCCCCCCCCCCCCCCCCCCCCTAAATGGGTTGACAATTTAGGCAAGTGCAAAAATTTTCTACATTACTTGCAATAAATTTCCGACGATTTTCATTTCCGGGACAAAAAAAGTGTCCGAAAATAAAACCGTCTGAATTTTTACAGTACAGTGTAAAACTTTTAAGTACTTTGTTGGGCGAAGCAATCACATGTATTCAAGGCCAATAAATATACATGATATAGATAGAAGTCGGATTAGGCTTTGCTCGTTCTTTTTAGAATTTTGTTTCTTTATGAAAAGCATTGTAGATGTATCCATTTTGAACTCCGATGCCCTTAGTTTCCGGCATTGTGAAGCCAACTCTAGTGGAAACACTACTTGAGATAACGGCTCGATAGAATTTGTTTTTTCTCGTCAACGTATCTGTAAAACCTTGAGGGTGCAGTGAAACTATCATTTTCACGGATGTTGCTTCAGTCTAATTCCTATTTTGTAGGCTGTAAATTTACTTTAGCTCCGTTTCAGCAAATTGTCTGAATTTTTTGTCCGAAATTTGTCCGAACTTAGATAAAAACTGACCGAAAATTAAACGTCCGAAATAAAACGTCCGAAATAATAATGTAACTCGAAAGTGATCTTCAGTAACCTTCAAGACTAATTCTTCCCTAATTGTTGCCTGGTAAAAATAACACAGCGAGATCGTACTTTACTGAAATGCACATTATGAGCTTATTTCCCATCAAGGTTAGCATAATTTTATCTACTTACGTTTTTATGGACATACCTTCGCATATTCCATTTCTGTTCTCCATCCCTTCCTTGCAGACGCATCTCCCTTCAAGTCGACTGGTGTTCCAATCACCACTGCTTTCACAGGAAACAACCAAACTGCCCTGCACGGTTTGAACTGAGTTCGGGGCGCACTTTCCAAGGACAAAAAGTGTTCCATTTAACGAAGCAATGGTTTGCGGGAAGGATACCAAACTCTCTACAAGAGTTTTCTTAGGGCAAACATATGTACGGTGCGAGATTTTCACAGAATATAAAAGTGCACAGGCACCTTGATCATGAAATGCAAGCACAATGTACTTGGTTTTTACCACTAATGGTATTACTGTGGTTATTTTCAACTCAGATGTATGAAGTTTGAAGGAAGAAATGTTTCGATATAAACTAAAGTTGCTTAGCGGGCTCGGAATATGCGCAGGATCTCCACTCGTGTTTACTTCCATGACATAAGCATAAAACACCTTGTTGCAAGACCTATATAGGCTTTCCTCGCAACTTTTTATGGAATAGGTGACGCTAATATCTACTTTCTGAGCTTCTTCAACTTGTATGTATTCATTGCTATACAGCCAGCTGTTTGGATCTTTATCAACATCAATATCACACACTTTATAGGTACGGCCTCCTGTTGCATGCTCCCACTAAAATGAAAGTTAAAAAGAAAGACGTTTACAAGGAATGAAAGCTTCACTGGGTCGAGATTCTAACCCTTAAATAGAAAAGTATTATCAAATTTTGGAGACGACCCAGCATTTTGCAAGGGTAACTTAAGGCATAAATCAATAATTAATCAGCTATAAGGAGAGAGGAGTTCGGTTTATCTTCAGTGCATAATGTAGAGCTGCATGTTTGAAGATGGTTTATTCTAAAAGGCATCACCTGCACGTGCACGTTTGATCACCTTTCCTTATTTCTCCTAACTTGTCTAGAAATGAGTTTAGTGCTTGCGACTTTAGTAGTAAGCTTTTTTAGACAATAACTAACACACTCTAAATTTCTGGATAATGTATCGAGAAGAATAAATCTACTGAATTTGAAAAGATGTTCAATTTTCCCGCAAGGGAATGTTGATGCAGTAGAGCATAATCAATCAAGCTCTTACCCCTATCGCGAAAGTGCCGTTTTCTCCTGTTGTGGGCTTGTCGGTTGCCCACGCCCATTTCTTGTTTGGGAACTTACGTTGGGGTTGTTCGTAAATGAGAACTATTAATTAAAGTAAAAAGAACATTAATTCATGTAGAGGAATTAGCTATTAAACTATTTTGACAGCGCTATATTGCGAATGCAAATACAACAGATCAGACCACTGACAGAATTATATTCTACGATCATGATTTTTAAGGATATCGACGTATACCAACCTAGAAAGGGGCGGTAGAATCTACTGCGACAGTGAGAATAGACTCTGTAAGTTCTGTCATACGTTCTTTTTTTTTTTTTTTTTTTCAGCTTAAATGACATTTTTACATTTAATTTTACAAATTCCACTGCTATTCAGATATTTGTAACATACTTTCTATTTGAAAGTTACCTTCATCCGATGAAGCTCCGTAAAAAAGGAAACATAGGAAAACGGTTGCGAAAAGATAATCCATTAACGGTGAGAGTGGGTGGCCATCAAAATTCTCTGCAATGAAAAACAAGGGTCATCTGAGTTATGGTATTTGAAAATCTGCTAGCTGAGTTCCAAATTTGAAACATAAAAAGCCCTGTCGGCGTTTAGTGGGTAACTTTGTACGAAATAACTGCTAATAACTGCTAAGGTATCTGCTGACTGATGATACCCCGCTAAGAGGGCCTCAATGGGGTTAGCCGTTAGCCGTAAAACGTCCAAAAATCTAGCCGTTAGGCGTAAAAATTGAAAAAAATTAACCGTTAGCCGTAAAAAAATATTAACCGTAAAAAATTCTGGTCATAAAAATAAAAGGCTAAGGTCTCGTGTGAAGGCTTTATGTATCTTGAATTTTCTGATTTTACGAGTCTTTATAGCGAGTAAAGCCGATACTCTCACTATTCAGGAAACCGGAAGTTTTGAAATTGTCTGTAGAACGCCGAACGGTGTCCTTAGCACGAGTTGACAGAGGTTTTGACAACTCTTACTATTTTAAAACCATCTCCAGTTGCTTTAGGCGGATAGCTCTTGCGCCGGCACGAAAACCATATCGGATAGGGCTTTTGTTCGCATTCAAAACGATGATTTCGGCAAGGTTTTTGCGTCGGAGCGATGCTGGGCCGCTGCGGTCTTGAAAGTGAATCGCTACATATCGGATAGGTTTTCGTGAATCGAACCGAAACGGAAATCAACATCGAGGAGCGAGGATTGGATTCTAGTGGAAAGATGGCGGCGGTTTCGGGCCACTTCTGTTCACATTAGGCTGAAGTATTTCTCACAACGGCATAAAATGCTATCCAGCATAGTGTAGACACAGCCTTATTCATGATTTGACGACTTTGCGATGTCGATAAGATGGCCATAGTCAAAGCTGTTGTTAGCTTTTATCGCACTGGTCAGGGAAGAAAAACACATTGAAAGATACAAGGCGAGAATAAAAATTGAGGAACAACATAGATCGTTTCTTTCATTTGGAAAAAAATGTCATAGATTTTCTTGGACTAAACGACAAAGCCAAGAAGTTCGGGTTAAGGTCGTTTGACCTGAAACTTTACCGCCACGAAAAATTTGGTGGCACAACGGAAAATCTCGACATATCGACCCAGCAGCAGCTGGAGCTGGACTCAGATGGGGAGAGCGAGCTAAACGGCAAGTAGTTTCATTAAATTAACGATAAAATAGGCTGCATGTTTGTTTTCATTTGCTATGTCGACGCAGCAGGCTAGCAGGTTTGACAGGTTTGGCACGTGGTCCGAGTGGCCGTACTTTCGCAATCGACAAGCAAAACCAGTGGACCCTGGAATTTTGTAATTTCTGTCATAATTAAAGCCAAATGCTTAGTAGTTCGACGGCGTTCTCATAAATACGTTTTCGCCGGTTCATGAACCATTAAATGTGCATTCAATGTAACTGTAAAATACCAATCTAATATCACAAAAAGAGCTCTTCCTTCGGCAGTGTATGCCCGACGCACACTGCCTCCTTAGAAAACCGCTCTGTTGCTGACAAGGGTGCGCAATAAGTTTCGTAACTGATACCATTGTTCCGCAACTCACGCCCGCGCCGAGGCTGATTTCAACCAGGTGGAGGAGTACGAAAGCGATTCCGATCATAGTGATGTTGATTCAGGAGATTTTGAGTCAGAAGAACTGGTCACTGGTAAACCCGTGATAACAAGATCTGGAAAACAAGTGAAAGCGTGGATATGGTTTGATGTTTCAGCGGTCACAAAACGATAAGCCACGTCATTAAGGTGAATTGAAGAACTGTTACCCATGCAGCATTGATGTTATTCAAATATTTCATTCGGCACATTTATCATTAAGTTTTGAAAAATACGAGTAAATATATTTTCTTGTTTTATTTGTTTTGTTTCGTCAAAGTACCGCAGTTATATGTAGGAATGAAGATGTAGACCAAATATAGTTACCGTGGTTAAAATATAGTTTACCGTGGTATATTACCACAGTTTTCTATCCAGAATGTTCCTGAGACTTCACAACAATTTTTTTAAACAATGGTAATAAATTTAACAGATTCGTTAACCGTAACAAAAATAACCGTTAGCCACGATAAGCCACGTCATTAAGGTGAATTGAAGAACTGTTACCCATGCAGCATTGATGTTATTTCAAATATTTCATTCGCACATTTATCATTAAGCTTTGAAAAATACGAGTAAATATATATTTCTTGTTTTATTTGTTTTGTTTCGTCAAAGTACCGCAGTTTATATGTAGGAATGAAGATGTAGACCAAATATAGTTTACCGTGGTTAAAATATAGTTTACCGTGGTAGTATATTACCACAGTTTTCTACTCCAGAATGTTCCTGAGACTTCACAACAATTTTTTAAACAATGGTAATAAATTTTAACAGATCCGTTAACCGTAACGGAAAAAATTAACCGTTAGCCGTAAAAAAGCCAAAATATTAACCGTTAGCCCTAAAAGACACTACCCATTGAGACCCCCCACTAATGGTCAACCAAGTGACCACATGTGATGACCACTTTTTTGTGGAACTGTTGATTTTTTTTGGATGATTTCATGCATTGCAGCGGCGCAAGGAATTGTTGTTGATAGCGCAGCTCCGGCGGCCCGAACGCCAAGCGGAGCACCATGGCTAAGAAAATATGATAACCCATCTATTCGAGAAAATTTGGTTTTGGTCACCGTACGTTCGTCGTACGTACGTACGTACGTACGTGTACGTACGCCCTTCCGTGTATGCGATGTGAAATGTGCATTTATTGTGTGTGTGTAACTCGCGTTTTGTGTACATCTTTTGATATTGGACGTCAATGTTATGGCCAATTAACACCTGTCAAAACAAGGTATCTGCTGACCAGTAGTACGTGACCATATCGCGGGCTCAAGTTAAGACTTCATGGAGGTCAGCTGTCTTTTTTAAGTTGACCGCTGACCAGGTACTGTTTCCGATTGGATCGCAGACTCAAGCCAGGTCACCCAAACCAAAACGAGGCTTAATTTTTTCGCGCGCTTTCTGCGGTTCGAGATTCACATTCAGTTGGTTTCCTCCTTTTGAGCACAACAACTTCATTATCTCCTCGAAGTTCTGTCTTTTAATTCGCGTAAAAGGCATGAAAATCAAGAACTACTTAAAGATACTCCGGAAGGTGAATTTTCAACTGATTAAATGGAAGAGTAAAACATTTTTCTCAGGAAATTCTTAAATTTTGGATCTACTTGTATGGCGCCCGGATTGTTGGTTGAAAAAACAAAATGATTAAACGCTTCAAGGGCTTGTTCACTTTACCGCGGCATCTTGCAGCTCACCACGAAAGTTCACTTAACAATTCACCGGCATTAATGGGAGGAAAGAGTAGCTAAAATTTGATGGAAGAAGTTCTTTCTTTGGACAAACCGTCTGTTACTTTTGTAGAAGCGTGTTTTTACTTTAGTGGATCGATGCGTATTTTCAAGTCGTAGAAAGCTCGACAACACAGGTAACTTAAATAAATTGAAACTTAGCATTTGAGGTTTAATCGTGTTTACTTTTGTTCAGGAATGAAACTTGTATTTTTGTCTCGACTGGATATAAATAACAATCTACTCATTTTGGACACAAAGAAGTAGCTAGTCGAATTGTTTGTTTGTTGTTTTGCAAGCGAACGAGTGTTTTCCTCCGCTTGGTTGACTGTACATGCTTTTCCACGTCAGTGTTTCTATAGTGTTAAGAACTGAACGAAACGTTTGCCCTTATGTTATTAACACGTAAAACGCGTCCTCGTAATGTATCTCTCATGTTTTGCGCGACGAGGGTAATTTCAGCAAATTTCTAAAAACACAAGTGATATTAATCCTTAATTTTACTCGGCTCCAAGCGATTACCTATCCAAATTATCAGGATTGTTTTCTTTTTTCCTCTTTTCTCAGGACATTTAAGTTAATGTCTAAGCTTAACGTACTATGAAATATGTTTGTTAAGCCTCTGCTAAAAGATCAAACATTTTCATCCAACATCGCGTTTGTCACACATAACGATTGGTGGCTAAACACATAACAATGTTTGACCAAACGGCGGACCAAGTGAGTCCAAAAAAAAATGACTTTTCGTATGATCGCTGAAATTTTCGACGTTATGTGGTTTATTTGGTTGCTTTTTACCGTTTGTGTACGATTTGTTGGGGTGGCTTAACGATCAAACATGTGTTCGTAATGCGAAATTTTGGATAAACATGTTTGATGTAGATCAAACATTTAATGCACTATTTTGAGAGGTGGGTAAACGTTCAAACATGCTCTTCCAACGATGTTGATCGTTCTTAGATTGATAAATTTGTTTCGAACAAACACACGCCTCGACTGTACTGTTTTCTTGTAATGTGTTGAGGTTTTTGAACCACAGTCACTTCCTGTTAACTGCTCTACATAAAATATTGGCGCAAGGAAAGCAAGGAAAGCCATGAGGTGTTGCCCAATACCAGTAAAAAATAATAATCGTGGAGCTCCGCTTTTAGGCTTGGCTAAATCTATATATTATTTAACTGTACCTTTAACATAGTTTGAACAACGCAAACCACGTCACAATTATTTTATCACAAGAGTATATTTGCTGAAACGGATGGATCAGCAACAATACTGAGCTAAACTGAAGAGTCAGCATCGTGAATAGCAGTAGAGGACAAGTTAGCAAGCTAACCATTAACAGGCCATTTTCTAGTTGCGTTAGCCTCTTAATCATTAAAATTACAATTTCCTCGATTGTGAGTGGTTAAAAAAACTCCTATTTTGCAGTAATTCATTTTGTCATCGCACTGTTTGTTATTGGACAGTTTATTATCGGACAGTTCAAACAGCCAATCACATTCAAAGTAGTATTTTAAATCAACCAGTCACATTCAAAGTTGTAGTTTAAATCAAACAATCACAACCTTGATTTCAATCACCATACATTTTGATTGTAGTCAAGTTTCAAATCGACATTAAAATATGTAAGCTTCCTTTGTCAGTCTTTTAATGCAAAATTCCCCTTCCTTTTATAACTTTGCTCTTCTTTTTTCTCGGAAATTGTAATTTTTACATCCAATTCGGTCTCGTGATAAACCGAATCGGACTCCCGCTGCTCGGTTGTCTGATTTTGTTATCACTTGTACGATTACAGGCCGAATTCACTCCACTCAGTCCTATTATCATTACTTATCAAAGAAAGGTGAAAAATAATATTCTTATGAAAAACCTTTGTACGAGGACTCGCTTTTAAAGAGTAGGCTGAACTGAATTCCGAGATGCCTTATTCACTTCCATGCATGCGCTAATTCAAAAAAGGCAAGATGGTAGATAGTATCTTTTTTTAATCTCTTCGTGGATTACAAACAGTGCATTTTGATACCAATATCCTAAGTAAGCAGTTCTTGATCTCATGAAGTATGAAATGGTATCGTTAGATCAATAGCATTTTTTGACTTCGCGAACAGTTGCGTAAGAAATGAACGGAGGGTTGACAAAAATGCTAAAACTGTAGATATTAACAACAAAAATTACCCTAGTTGCTATTGTTTGAAAAATGTGATTTATTCAACACTGTAACACACACTAACTGTAAGGAAACAAATCGTTCCGAGTTCTCGAAGGTAATCACTGTAGATACATTGTTTCTTTATGCCGTGCATGTATGGCAGTCAGAAAACGTGTTAGGCCCCGTTTATATGGAGAAAAGTTGTCCCGGGCAAGAGGATCACCCTCCCAGCCGAGTCAACTTTAGCGAGCGTTTATATGAGAAAAAGTTGACCCTTTTGCCCGAGCCAGCAGCACGCGCGCATGCTCTGATTGTCTCACCTTGACCGAGTTGACCCGGCTAGGCGAGCCAAAGTGTTTAAATGGAGAAAAGTTGGCTCGGCTAGGAGGGTGATCCTACCATCAAAAGAGGGTGACCCGGCTAGGAGGGTCACCCTTCTAGCCGAGCCAACTTTTGTTACTCATGTAAACGGTTCGCCAAGTTTTGTAAGGAAATGTAGGAAAAATTGGCTCGCCCTGGGTAGCTCGTGTAGGCGGGTGACCCTTCTACCCGGGACAACTTTTCTCCATATAAACGGGGCCTTAGTTTCAGTTTGAGGAAAGACATGTAAGCCAACGAAAGCCAGTATTCGAGATAAGTTTGAGGTAGAGTAAACGCGCTCAGACATGTCACATCGGAGTCACATCGCTTTAAATTTTCCTGTATCATCCGGAACCGTACATAATAGTCGATAGTCGTTGGTATACATACAACAATCCAAGAGAAACGCTCAGGGGTAGCGGGTGTTAACTTTAAATTTAACTCACTCAATATATGGCTCAAGGGGTCAAGGACACTTGGGCAACGGGTCAGGCAGTGCCTTAACTTGAGCAATCGTTACTCAATTTATTACACAATTATGTCTATTTGAGGACATCGTTCACGATTGATCATGATAATTAGCAGCTGACTTAATTATACTTCGTTCGGTGTCTAACATGAATGATTCGAAATACGAAGTATTCTACACAACAACTTATTATCAACAAAAGAGATTGATGCAGTCAGATCAAGCAACTCTGATAAAATATCATAATTATAACACTGAAAAAGCTAAGTTATGCAAAACTTGCTTTGTTTACACAGCGAATATAACAAAACAATTCAAAATATTCAAAATATTCTTGCGCAATGAACGTGCTTTTATTATTGAACACTTTTAAATCTGAGTGGACGTTTGATCGTAATAAAGCAATGGCAAATTTTT
>JAEMWC010000758.1:395000-410000 GCA_016490735.1 Pachyseris speciosa | reverse complement strand
GTGATGGGAAAACTTTGTTAATTATAATATATTAATAAATAAAGTTAACTGATAAATGAAAAGTTAACAGTTAAGTGACATTCTATTATTATATCGAATACTATTGTTGTTGTTAATAAAAGCAACAAAGTTTTTTTTCCCAGCAGCGAAGCTAGTCAAAGTTATTCTGAGTTTTTATCGAGATGATGACCAAGGAGGATCCGCATTCGAACTACAGAGAGGTCGCGCAATACAATGGAGAAAGCTTGTGGACATTTAATCGACTTTATGGGAATTAAAGAACAAGTGGGAAAGTTCGGACTCGGCGAGTTTGATTTAAAACTGTTCAGATTAGAAAAGATCGAAGGAAAGGCTGAAAATTTTTTTATTGCAACAATGGCTCAGCTGGAAATGGAGCTGCCCTTTTGCTGGGAAGTGAAACAAGTGAGCTAAATGGTATGTATTTTATTTCGTCCTTTTGTTTAGAATCTTGTCCAGCAAGCGAGCGCTGGTTGACCACACGCGCCCTTTTAGATTAAATGAGTAAGATTTGTGATTACAGTAAAACCCGTATTAAGCGGACCCCATAGTGACTGGACATAAGCATCAATAGGTTTCGATTTCTTCCTTCTCATACTCTCTGTGTACGAACCTGTATCAAGCGGACATATCAATGATTTTTATCACGCTTTTGGAAGCCATGGAGAGTCATGGACTGTTTGTATGAGAAATTAAGGAGGGACGGACCATTGGCCATGTTCTAAACGAGTGAGGGCCTGGGAATGAGTTTAAAAATTTATGGATTGGAAAAAAAAATGTTGACACTGCATGAAAGAGCATCTCAAAAATGGTCACCTTACCAACTTTGACGCTGTTCAGTTGAATTGGAGCTGGAACAAAGGCTTTAGAAAACTGTGAAAATTAGAGACTTTGTATAGTTTGGAGTGACACCCTTGCCGAAATAGAGACATTTGTATGGGATTTTTTAAAGATATAAATGCATGTCAACTGGCGACTTTTCAACCAAACATAGTCAAACTTGGTGAAAGTACCTATTTTGAGATACACTTTCATATGAGAATCGATTTAGTTCAATGCCATTGATTTTGAATGAAGTTTGGATTCGTTACCAGGCGCTTATTCGCTTAGAACATGGCCAATTAGAAATAACCGGAGAGAGGGGAGGTAAAAAATTTCCCGCGCACGATTTTTTTAAGGCACGCTTGACTGCTGGATTTTTTTTCTTCCGTTGCATGATTTTTTTTAGGCATAACCGTTTGCAGGATTTATTTAAACAAGTTTCTCAATGCTCATACTGAAATAAGGAAAAACTCAGAAAATTACTCCTCTTGTATGTGTACGTAATAAAGACAAGATGGCTGTGGAACCAGTAATTCGTCTCACACGACCTGAAGTACTTGAAGTGTTAAAGCAAGTACAATTTGTCGCTCATACAAGAGTGCCAGAAAAGTACAGATTCTGGAGGAGTAACTAGACTGGTGTTTGCCCTCGAACGATAGCAATCACACTTCTGGACAACAAGGAACTCTCCTAGTGCTTTATTATGATTTTGAGTCTTCCACAGCCGAACTTGTAACAGTTCGTCTTCACCAGTCTGCTGACGTGTCTATTAAAAAGGAGGCATATAAAGATGCACGAGATATCTGCTACAACAATGGCATTTCATTTGTTCCAGAAAGAGGCAGTGGAGTTATATCTTTTGTTGACTTCGCAGGATGCGTAACGGTCAAAGTAAACGCACTTAAAAAGAAAGCGGATGTAATAAGTTATCTTGAAAAGTACAACCTACCACAGGACGGTACTCTAGCAATTCTAGGCGAAAGACTGCGAAACCATCTGGCAAAAGTCGCTAAGAGGATAACACATTTGAACCAATTTCAGTTACAGCCAGCACTAGCCAAACCATCAGTTATCTGTTCCGCGAGTCAGGATATTTTGTTCTGTGCTGATGATGAAATGCGTACAATTTTTCAGATAAATTTGAATCTTGATGGTGTTACCATTCATGGTAATGCTGTCAAATGTATTAGCTACCCCTCAGCTGCAATAACTTTACAGTCTGTAGCCATTCGTGAGAACGTGATCTATTTTTCAGCGCAAGGAAGTTGATATCGATGTTATCTGGAAACGAAAGAGTTAAAGCTATTTGTAGACAATTCAACGAATAATCTAGGGTCTCATGTTAACAAGATTTCTGTTTTCGGGAAAAATAAAACACTTTTTACGGACCGAGAAGATGTACAACCTAGAGAAAAATGCGGCGACTGTTATCATTAATTGGATCTGGCCAAGAAGAAAATTCTGATGGTTCAGAGAAAGCCGATCATCTCTCGTCCAAGTACATGGAATTTGCACTTACGAGAAATCACTTTTTGTAACTGATGTTGCAGTGGGAACTATTAAGCTCGTAACAAGTCTTTCAAAAACAGTTACATTTCTTAAAAACCTTGGATGTCTTATGACACTTTTGGAATACACGAAAAAGGTACGCCTGCAAAAAAGGTAACATTGAGGGAAGCTAAAGAGAACGTCGACAAAGTCTGTAGCGAGGTGCAAAGAACAGTGGCTAGTGTGAAGGAGCGCTTCAATTTGTCAAGAGAAACAAATGGTCCAGAGCCAGGGTATAGTTTCCAAGCAAACCCAAGATTCTTTCACCCTGTTACGCAAAGGAATGAACAGACTGATTGAAAATATCAATTCTATAACTCCTTTGTTCATTGACCAAGTTGAGCTTTTAACACTTCTGACAACGCAGGTGGCACGAAACATTAGTACTTTGAACTACGCCCAAGACTTTGAAACAATAGGGGGATTCATGCTTACGTCATTGTTTACATTTTTTCTCATTTGCATAAGGCCTTGCTTACAGAAGGAAATATGTTAGATGTGATTTGACTCCAGGCAGTTAAAGAACTAGTGAAATTTAATACATTGTGAAATTTTTAGCTCTTTAGGTGTAGTATTCAAGGCGATATTGTCTTCCAAAAACTGCAAAATTTCTGGGTGGCAAAAGCACTAATTGGCTCATACATTATTTGCAAAATTTTGAGTTTTTAAACTCGCGTTGCACAAAAAGTATTCAATACATGAGGCTCATATTCATTGGCAAAGTTATTCATACTATGACCTTTCAATATTCAGAACTGATTTATTTTTAGAAACTGAAACTGTTCATGCTAATGAGGCAAACATTGTAAACAAGAAATTCTGCGATAATTTAAAAGCGGCCTTTTTGACCATCCGAACCGGATTAATGCACAGGATAAGTTCGAGTTGATCGTAATTCAATTTTTGTCACCTTTCAGTTGGCATAACAGACAATTCGTGACTCCGAATGATAAAGAATTTGAAATTCGATAACGAAATTTAAGACGGTTTTGGTAGCCAAGTGGGTTAAAACGCTCCTTTCCTTTTGCGATGGTGGCGAAGGGTCGGTGGTTCGAGCCCTAACGGGGTTAATTTTTTCTTTGATTTTTTTTTCTATTCCTTTTCACTTGTTTTTCTTTTTTTTTTTTTTTTTGTCAACGCTTAAGCTGCAAACCTATTTTGCAATTTAACACGGAAAAGTACGGAACCGATTCTATGGATATTCGCTACGCGAGAAACCAAGGCCAGTGGAAGCTTGACAAAACACTGGCACTTCGATTTGTTTAACAATTTCAAAGAAAGCGAACAATTTGGTATAAATCTTCGTCCGTTGACCACCTGAGTTTCTCGACGATAACCGATATCTCCAATACTAAGCTATGTTCAAACAACGCCACGCAAAAGAGCTGTGTTGGTTTATTTCACTTCCGGTATTGCACTATCTCTCACTCGGTCAATTATTTGTTTATCTTCAAAACCGGGTCAAAAGGAACGCTCACACAAATTCATTTCCTATAATTCTGACTAAACATTTCTTTTTGAAAGGATTTCGCCATTTCCGACTCTGACCCCTATATTTTATGGCCACCAAAATCTACAAGTTCAGTTTAAAAACATTTACGGTCTTCCAAATAGCTTTAGTTAAGTCATCGGTGTTGTGAAATACTGACTCAAAATAAAAGCTTTCAAATAAACTCCTTTCCCACTGGATGTACATCGGAGTAATTCAATTCTGACAAAACATTTTTTCCCTTGAGCATTGAAAGGATTTTAAAGATCGAGACGATGCGTGACCGACCTAATGACTTTATTTACTACAAAATTCTCTAGTAACCGCAAGAGATGTCTCATTAGCGCAATCGGATAAGGAACCGAGGTTGGGATCTGATGGTTGCGTGTTCAAGTCCGGGCACCGCTAGTAGAAACTTATTTCTTTACTTATGTCATTGTTTCTTCCTCTGGCCGAGAGGGGCACGGGCCTCTCGACGGACACCACGACGAAAAATAACCACAAAAAATTCCCCTATAGAGAAGGAATCGCTCAAAAGAATCACGACGTGGGCTGCAAAGTATTTCACTCACGACAAGTCTTATTATCCCGTTCCTGATACTTCCATGCCTTTGTCAGCAGTCTCAACCATGGCTCTCCCAGCGGTACAAACAATGACAAAAGAAGATGAAGTCGTGATGAAGGATTGAATGGAGAACTTTCGACCTGTTCGACAACAAACTGTAAAAGCTGGATCTTTCGCACCAGCTGTCTACTCTCAGCCCAAGCAAACAGAACATACCTATGTGGAGTTTAATAGGTAGGAAGCAACTCCTGATGACTCATCAACGGCTAGTCCTGTCACTGAAACCACTGAGCAGTCAGAGCATTCCCCTGGTAAACGACCTTGATGTCCCTGAAGTGCAGGTACAGGACATACAGCATTAAGATGAGTACGAGACCGATTCAGACACGGAAAGAGAAGATGAGGTTGAGTTTGAAGTAGTAAGCAAGACATGCATGACCAAGGTCGGAAAGAGCAGTGCGTGCATTTCTGGATGTCCTGTCTGGATTTATGAGGTCGGTATTATTTGATAGCTATATTTCAATTGCACTTACAGCGAAAATCGGTTGATAGCTATCACTTACCCAACCTCGGACCCAGGCTCTCTCTTTTCCTCCCTTGTCGTCGAGAGAGAGACCCTGGTTGAGCCTGATCACGTGACCACCCAAAATCTGGGTGGTACAAAAATTTGAAGGAAGAGAGGGGTGGCAAAGTCAAGAAACTATTACTGTGACAAGACAGCTTTAATGGCCCACTCTCCCTGCGATATTGTTGTTTTTATTGGTCACGTGATCAGGTCCAACCAGGGTCTCTCTCTCGACGACAAGGAAGGAAAAGAGAAGAGAGCCTGGGTTCGAGGTTGTCACTTACCCTCTGTTAGATAATTACATCAGTTCCTTCAATGTTTGTTCCTTATAACTTGCACTTGAAGTGAAGGTTACGTAAATTCATATAATTTATTCCTTGGTCTTAGTAAAGTCCGACTCCCAAAACTGATTGGCGTGCTGAAGTAAAGAAAATTCGGGTTATGATGCAATAATTTTCGCTGTAAGAAAATGAAAGTTAATAGTTAACTAAAATTAGTAGTTAACTGACAAATGGCCAAAAAATAGTAGTTAACTGACAATTGGCCGAAAAATTAGTAGTTAACTGATAACTAGGTACCCCATTAGGACCCTCTTTCAACAGGCTTCTTTGATTTTTTAACCTTTTAATCGTACTGAAAAACCTTCTTAATTCATTCAGAAGGCGATATTTATGTACCTTCCTTCTCTCAACATAACAAGTCTGCGTTTATTTTGAGAAGTTTTATGCAGTGAAATGGCGGTGGCAAATGGCAAGATGATTTCGTTAGTACAGCTTCATTGTTTTATTTTTAGGTCAAAAACTGTGTTCAACTCCATTTCCAGAATTTTAAATGCTAATTTTAGACATCCTTAGCATGTAGTAAGATTTGCAAGGATGTTAGGACGGTTAATCGATGTGTATTGTACTTCAAACTAATTACACTATATTCCAACGTGATTGACGTGTCTTGATTTGTTTCACTCGAAAGTGAATGTAAATAAATAATCGTTTCCACACGATTTGTCAATAATTTTGTAGTTATTGGTGTCATAGATTATACCGGGAGTCTTGGCCTCTGTTTAATATAGTACTGAACCAGTAGGGGCTGTGATTTTCAAAAACCGACAAAACAAAAACCCTCGCCATAACAAAATAAAGTGAAATTCCTTGCTCCTTGGAATGAATTTATTCTCCAAAGTTAACTGGTGAATCCTGTAAGAAACTAACTCGAACGTAAACTCCACAGCCGTACTGTCTTTGATTTCGCGCTGCTTAAACTTGACAGCTGACTTGAACTTTGAAGGGCTACGGCGACGTACTCAGCCAAGACCTCCTCAGCCACGACAGCCGTAGTATCGCCCGCCGTAGCGATTTGCTTAAAGTCTTGATGTGAGGCGGCTCCGGGTCAAATCAACATTGATGTTTAAAATACTAAATGACGACATTGCGCCCGACGTCAGGAACTCTTTTGGTAGAAGGAATGTTGATCAGACTAATTACCATCTTAGAAATAGTGCTACAGATCTGACACTTCCTAAACCGAAGAGAGAGTTTCTAAAAAGAAGTTTCAAATAAAGCAGCGCGATCCTTTGGAACCAACTCCCAAATGAAGCAAAACTAGCGGAATCGATATATATTCTTTAATAAATGTATTAAAACGTAATTGGGTCATGTCATGCTATATAGTCTTGTGTTAGTTATGTCCAAGCTATCCTAATACTTTTTAATATTTAGCTTATAACGGTTAGTTCTCGTTCTTAGCTGAATTTTCGTAGTTTTAGATTTGTCATATTATTAACTCGTAGTATTAGCTTTACTTTCATTTTTATGTCTGTATAAACACGCCCTCCATGGAAACCAGCTTAGTGTTGTTGGGGCTAGCGTGTTTCTTGATTTAAATAAAGTATACCTACCTACCTACCTACCTTTAATAGCAGTCTAAGGAACGGAAAACCCAGGAACCGACGTCTTCGTTTTAGAGGGAGATTTGAAATATCAAACTCATATATTTTTTTTAATTTATTTGACTGTTATTTTTATATTGCTCCTATTTTCCCTTACTAAGCAGGTCAATTTTTTTATTATTATTTAAAAAAGGAATTTATTTTTGTGTAACAGTTTCTAATTGACTGAACAGCCGTTTCTGGGCGGGAAGTTTGCCAGCAGAACATGACAAAATGCAAGCAGGGAAAACTGATTGCTGTCGCTATTATTCCATGAAAACATTGAATTAGCCTTTTTGGAGAGAAAGCAGTGGAAGAAGGCATCGCTGAAGCTTTCAGAGTGTTAAGAAATATAAATGTAGCTGAAGAGGACACGGGTGTGGTTCCACTAAAATATGTGAATACGTGAATGATCATCGCAATTATGAACACTACTTAAGCAGTAGTGAAAATAAAGCTTGAAAAAATTCAGGCTTGCACTGCTTCTTAAGTAGTGTTCATAACTGCGATGATCATTCACTTATTCATTCTTTGATCCGCAGTCCAAATATATGGTTTTCATATATTCATTCACACGCTAAAATATGTCGAACATGTTATTCGGCTGGTAACGAGTATCAAAGAAAAAATAGAAAAGTTCTCTAACATCAGTAAAGCTAGTTGTACAGTAAAGGATTCTCCGGATGAAAATTTGGAGACGAAGAAAACTGTTGCCGAGCGAAGTCCGTCTCAGGTTGCCGTTTCCCCTTCGGTTTTGCCACAAATGAAACGCTCAAGACAACTGCAAGATGACCAAGCCGAAGCGTGGCACCGGAAAGCAAAAGTTTCACTTTTTCAGACACGGCCCATCTTACCGAAAGCGCCAGAATCTAATCGTTCTTGTAGCAAACCAATGAAAATTATTTTTTCGTGAAAAAAAAAAAAAAAAAAAAAAAACAGTTTCTTTGATCGTGTGCAAGAATCAACTTCACCATTCTCGAACACCTTGGATGCCTTGTTGAGTTATTCCTGTTTCCGGCGTAAACCCAAGCATGCGCACTGAGACAGGAACCCCAGACAATCTGGGAAAATGGAGTCCATTATCCCAGAGTCTCTCCGGGCGTCCACCCGCTGACCAAAGAGCCTGAGGACTTTGGGTACGAGATAGCGTCGCTCATTGCTAGTGTTTTAATAAGCAAGTTCTAAACCACTCTCGTGCGTATGGTTTTAAGTAGTTCTTTACTGAAAGCCCCAAAGGAGTAGAAGCGTGACACTTGCGTTATATTTTACGTATGGTCAGGTCTTCGTAGGGTCAAATTTGAATGCAACAGTTTACTCAAAACAAATCTCTGTTCCGTTTATTCCAGACAAAATTTATCAAAACCTCACATGTCGAGATAGATACCTTAACTCTTTCTTGTCCGGCTCTGCAATTTACCGGTCGCTGAAGACCGGTGCTTTGAAAACCTGTAACTTTTCCAAATCCCGGACTATGTTTGAAATGAGCCATTATTATTGCCAAATCCTGAGTTTCTTAGACTTTATCACTCCGTAAACGTATTAAAAGTGCCGATTTTCCTTGAATATGACTGTTTATTCTGTTGCAAAACCAAAACACGCTCTAGGACAACACCAAAAATAAGCAACTTTGTTTTGAAGTTTTGAAGACAAAAAGTCCCTCTTCAAGCTAAAAGTCTATATTGGCGGGAAACTTCGACTCAACTTCTTGCAATGTGTTCCAATTTGCCCGCTCAATTCCTTAGCCTGACCTGGCATGGGTAGCGCTATTTGATTTCAGTTGCTCTCACTGGTCTGACATGTTCGCACTTGTGACCCAATGGAATTCTGGGATATACTTGGATAACTGCCGCGTGTTAGTCCGCCAATTTCCATTTCAGATATTTTTCATAAGTGTCGAGCCACCCGGTCCTGCTGGCAAACTATTGCACCGATTGCATTATTTACCAGTCAAAACTCGCCAAAACTGAGATGCCAGGTTCCGGAATCTACTCACAGAATGACTAGGGACACAACTTCACTTTGTGAATCACCATGACTCGATCGAAACCTTTCGGCGGCTAACTTGGTGTGAAATTGCTTCCCACGTCTGTCTTCTTTCGAAGGATTGCCTTTACCCATCAACCCAGCTTTATCATGCCAGGCAGAGGGCTTCTGAGGTAGAAAATGGCTCGAAAAACACACTTATAAATTAAATACGTATGGAGTTGTAGTTGAGTGATCGTTTAAAAATAAACGATAGCTAGCGTGACAATCGTGGCATGAAAGATAGTGCCTTCGATGTTGTGGACCAGCGAAAGCTCCGTGGTAATCCCTTATATGGAATAACTAGATCGATTTGACCTCAAACCCTCGAAAATTACAGGAAAACACGTACAAAATGGCGGACAAGAACGAGTTAAGGAAAAAAATTAGATCACGTGACCATTACTTTTACACATATACTGAACGCGATGGCTAAGCTTAGCTTACGCAGAGGCTTATAATGAGGATTTTAGAGCAAGAGGTGTTGTTTTGGCCTTAGGGTTAAAGATCTGAGGATTGAAGTAAGGCTAGATTGGTAGGTTAGGTTAGGGTTAGGGTTAGAATTGGGGTTAGGATTGGGGCTAGGTTGGGGCTAGGGCTAGGGTTGGGGTTAGGTTAGGGTTGGGGTTAGGGTTCGGGTTAGTTTTAGTGATATGTTTAGCATTAGGGTAAAAATACACAGTGTTCTTGCTTCCACACTTCCCTTTGCTACAGCACCAAGTTCTCAAGGCCTGTTGCAGTACCCCACCCCCTCCAACTCTCCGTCGTTTGCTTAGAATTTCACAAGCTTTTGCAGAAATACTATTTTCAGTGACTTCTTCCAGTTTGCGAGGTCCACAGTTTGAAAAAAGTAAAATGGGCTAAAAAGAGTATTTTTTGTTAATTAACATGATGAAAAATTAAATTTCCGACTGGAGTCAAGTTTTAGTCTCTAGCTTTCCCCTTTAGATTTCACCTAGACAGTAACATTTACATGTTGTTAAGCGATTTTTGATTCTGTTTAATGTAATCGTAAGACGAATCAGTAATAATATTAATAATAATATTTATATTTATAATAGTAATATTTAAGGACTGGTCCGCCTCGATTAGCTGTAAAGCTATTTGCGGCCCAGTCCACCAAGAATTATCCACTTGTAAAAGAGTTGAAATAAACTTGAACTTGAAACCAAGTTCCAAGGGTAAGTGTTCCACGTTCATCTCTTCTTTATCCATACTGGTTTTTAAAAGCCTCACAGATGCTCTAGTTTTGATCCAACTGATTCAGTGGGCTTGCCATCACACTGTCTAGCTGGCTGGGAGAGCTCTAAACCCACAGTCATCCCAATGCCTTCAACCTTGGATGTTAGGACGTTGCTACATCGGTCACGTACAACTCTGGTTAGTATTGAGGGATAGTGCGCGTGTGTGGAAACTTTAAAGATGAGCCCTTGGTGTAGGCAAACTGCCAAGAAAGAGGCATTCCCATGCAGGGGGATGAGACTTCCAACTTGGGTCCTAGGCTTTTTCCCTCTAAGTTCCAGAGAAGATCTTTAGTACAGGGATATTCTAAAGCCTGTTGTAAGTTATGTTCAGGAAGGCATGCATGTATGTTACAGGTTACAGTAAAATTTTTTTCTAGATCAAAATGAAATTCCTTTGTCTCCTAACCCTAATTATTAATGAGATAGCCAAAAGAATTTTATTTTGACCCAGGTTAAAAATAACAAATTATAATAACAAATATCAAATTTAACCTGTAACACATACATTGTACATGTACACTGTACATGTAATTAAGTAAATCTTATGACAGTTGGATTGCCACTTTTCCATATATGTAAGATCAAGACAATGTCTCCCATCTTTGATCAAAGCTGTAGTAAAGTTGAGCAACTGTCTCATGAAAAGAAACTTCAAGTTACTTGAGCAATTATGCAGCATACATTGTGTGATTAATGCCACACAATTTAACCTGGATTTGGAACATCATCCGAATGAGGCATCTTCAATAAAGAAGTGATTTACTCATATCTACAAAAAGACTACATGTAGCAAGATCACCATGGGCTATGGCTAATTTTTAATGCATTTTGTTCAAAACAGCTATTCTCCCCATTTATTCCCTGGCCGGATACATCTTGAGCTGGACGCTACCATAGTTATGTTGTCAATAGCACTGAAGATTTATTGAACAGACGTCACTCCCTCAGATATGGACTCCAGGTGTTGGAAAGAGAGCGGAGAAACACTCAAAACCAACTCACACTACACCCTACCCTATATTATAGCATTAGATTGTTGCAAGTTTTTCTTTTTTTTTTTTTACAGCTGTACTTGTATGTCACATTAGTGTTACTCATAGTTTAAAGCCTTAGCATGTAATCAAGAGCAGGCCCAAGCCTGGACCAAAAACACTTGTACTCAAAATAGTGTACTTATTTTCTTAAAGTCAAACAAAAACCTACCTACATGTAGGCTACGTGAGTTTGTTGCTGAGGAGACATTTTACAGCAAAATCGTGAAAACCGTAAACATTAAAGGGGGCACTGTCAGGGAGTTTGGGTCTGAATCCAAACATGTGTTTGCAACGACGAACACTTAAAAATAATAATCGTGAAGAGCTCACACTCCACTACAATCTACACTTATAAATACAGATATTTTCTTCATTACACGTGCATTTGCTGCTCAGTCTTGATAAGATCCAGTTTCCTCTAAGCATTTACTGATGTTCAAATCAAAACTTGGTTCATGCATTTGGTACATGTAACTGCGGCGTCTTGCAATGATCAGTTTTCACAATCATACAGTCACGGACTAGCATTGCTAATTGTCTGTGTATAATGTTTGTGATGCATATCAATGTACAATTAAAAACACAGTCATGCTATGAATGGTCTCTTATACCGTAAAAAGCTCTATTAAGCCCCCGGGGGCTTATTTAATTTCGGGCCTTAGTAACGGGGGGCTTATTAGAGAGGGGTAGGGGGCTTATTTCAAATCTTTGAACATGCCGTTTTCGTATTAAAAAGTTTCTGTAAAAATCTCAAACAACTACAGTAAAACTTTCTTGTTTAATACCGAGCAGAAACCAGTATATGTATATTTGTTTAAAAAAGAATCAACTGGGCCTCATCAAATGTATGTCGTAAGAGGGAATAATTACAAAATGTCATGTCCTAAAGGAGAGGGGGGGTGGGGGGGGGGGGGCGCTTTCCTTGTCTCCCTTCTTACATGTACTTCTGTGTAAAGCTGGTTTTGTTTGAACAAAACATTACACACTATTAGGCTGTCTAAACTGTGGGATAAAGATCAGAAGGACACTGTCCATGACTTTTTTTGGCTGTTTTTTGGCTTCCGTTCCAGTGCAGATGAATTAGCACATCCGACTGCCTTTTGGCTTGAAATCCGGAAATGTACGATGCCAAATTCATGTTTTAAACCCTTTGGATTATTCTGACAACGATCCTATTTCAGACTATCTTTTTCAAATTCATTATACGAATAAACCAAACAAGGGGGTTGAAGTGAAGTGCTGTTTCCAAAGTCGCAGAACGACGCATCAAATGAGTTTGAAAGTCACACTCTCGCTTCGTCTTTCATGTCCTGGTTCAGGTTATCAAACTGCGTTCTCTTGGATTTTATACTCTTGTTCATTTTGTTCCGATGACCTACAAGCCTGACTCCCATTTCCATCAAGTCTTTTTCTTCCAATTTAACCAGCTTCTCAAGGCTATCGATATTTGCTGCTTTGAACAACGCCAAATACGTCTCCATGTTTATAGAAATCAGCCACTCTTTGACCGACTCCAATCCTGTCACGTCCTTTCTTCCAGGCCTTAAACAACATACCACAGATAAAAGTTCCGTTAAAAACAAAAATATTAGTAAATAATTTCCAGAGTAGAAAATAATTATTATTTAAAAGTTTAAAAGATATTGCAGACGGTATAGGCAACGCCTTAAATCTATAAAACGTTGAGTGCCATCGACAAGTCACATCATGTTACCGTATTTCATTTACAATATTCCAATGTTCGTGCATTTTAAATCACTGCAACTACCGGTTGCACGGCCTATTAATAATGGTAATTGAACTGAGTGGAATGCAATTTGGTCTGAAGTCATACGCGTGATTTCAATTTCATTTGAAATGACAAGTATGATTTCAGACCAAAATTGCATGATACGAAGTTCAATTACCACTTTATTACACCCATTTTGAAATCACACAGTTTTTTTTTTTCAATAGTAATAGCTCTTTTTCCATGAAATTTGATAGGTAAGTATTATTTCACTCTCATTTTGATGAGTTACAGAAATGATGCGATTTAGAGTAAAAAATGGTGCAATTTGGGAATAAATTCCACTGTTGAGAGCAATTCAGATTCCAAGGATCACCAGTGATTTCAAAATGGGTGTAATAAAAAACAAATCTAGTCGCTTTTCCTTTAGGTTCGAAGAGCAAAAAAACAATCGCTCTGAAGATAAGTTTCTGAATTTAACACTTATGCATATTTCATTACCGTCTTCTTCAATGTAAAACGGCGAACTTGAAGATTTTACCGAGAAGGTGAACGCATGATGATAAATTTTGCTTTCTTTAGTCCTTTTAAACTTCGACCGTTTTTACCGATCGACTTATTTTTCTTTTTTCTGCACAGTTCGCCCACCCAGCTGTAGAAGTTGAAAACTATTCACTTTATCGCCAGAAAGTTACAGTAATTTGAATTATATTAATTTATGAAATGCAGTTTTCTTTGCTTAACTCTGACACCATAAACAACCTCATCTCATTTGGTTTCAGTTTCGTTCTTGCATGTGTTTGTTACTTTGAAGCTTTTTTCTCCTACAACCAGAAAGCAACCAAGTCAGTCTGTCGTGTTAAACAGTTGAAGACGTTCTTGTTAAGTTAAAAACCAATTTTCGGCCAACTTACGTATTTCGGGATTGAGAAGGAAGGTCGTGTTTCAAAGAGTCTGGGCTGCGGATGATTTCATTCAGGCGACAAACAATGTCGGCAAACGTAGGCCTGTCAGTTTTATCTGATGCCCAGCAGTCCATCATTAAGCTGTGAATGATCTTTGGACAATCCTAGAAGGCAAAGCGAAGTGGTACAAAAATGCAGTAACTACGAGTTCCTGAGAAAACAGTGTTCTAAAGCACCATAACGATAACAATGATAAAGAGAGAAATGATCATGATGATGATGCATACCTAATTCTTCATTGTTTTCTTTTTATACCACAACTGTTATTTCTGCACTGCCTTTTTAATTGCTTGTGCACGTTATCTGATTTATATTCAATAAAATTAAAAAAAATGCATGCCTAATTCCGTACCTTAGGAGCCGGTAGGCGATAACCAGTGGTCACTCGTTTAATAACCTTAAAAAAAAAAAAAAGAAAAGATGCTAGAATATTAGAACTTAATTAGTGACTGAGAGGAAAGAGAGTCAGTAGACGTTTATTTAGTATGCCGTCACAGATCAAAATAACTATACACGACTCAAAACCAAAATTAGGGACGTAAGAAATAAGGCCCCTTAACCGCACTACCGTAAATCTCCGCCAAACCTCTCTCCTTGGGAATGCCGAAGTGTCCACGGACAAGATAGAATATGATTTTAATTCTTCAGACTACATCGCTATCGAGCTAAGGTTGGTTGGTTGAATCTATCTTACAGCTCTAAAGAAAACAAGAGATGTGTTCCTCGCTCTCTAAAAGGTTTTGGCAAACGAGGACACATTGTTGCGCACACAAATGTATCCCAGTTTGCGCAGTATGGAAACACAACATTTGCGTTGTGTCCCGCTCGTTTGCTCACCCAAGAACATCGTACGCAACAATTTGTCCTCGTTTGCCGGCGTTTTAAGAGTAATCAGAAAAAAAAAAAAAAAAAAAAAAAACGAGAAATTTGAATTACGAAAACAAATCATATTCACAAAGTGGAATGCTCTTGGCGGTGTTGAATCTTTATGGTCGCACAGAGATTTCGCGCCAAAACGTTTCCTAAACGGAGAGCATACTTCTGCTTGTTCCCAGTAAACCGTACACTGTTCATT
>JAEMWC010000758.1:365000-390000 GCA_016490735.1 Pachyseris speciosa | reverse complement strand
TTGAAGCAGTGTGTCAACAAAAGATGAAATTCTTTCTGTTGGCCCATCACAGCCGGAGATGATTGGTCTCCCTGTAAGAGTTGGTTTGTGAATTTTTGTAAGAGTGTAGAACTCTGGTATTCTTGGTGGGCAAGGTGTTTGTGAAAGCCATTTTTTAGTCATGTCGTCGATGTGTTTTTCACGGTGTAGATTTGTGATTAGGCGCGAGACCTTGCTTTGCGTTTTTTTCACCATGGGCTCAGTGAGAGGTCTGTAGTTATTTTCGTCGTTGATTTGAGTTTGACCCTCTCTTATCTTGTCAGTCTTATTCATGACAATAGTAGTGCTTCCCTTGTCCGCCTTTTTTAGGTTGATGTGATGGTTTTGTTTTAATTCATTTAATGCTTTCCTTTCATTGCGTGACAAGTTTTGTTTTAGGCTTTGTAATGTGTATTTCAGCAAGTTGTAATTTAACCTCTTCCAAGTAGCTCTCGAGGGCGACTGATGGTTGAACTGGAGGTTTCCAGTCAGATTTAACGTAGAAAGGGTAGATTTCCCTATTTTGTCCATGGAACATATATTTAAGGCGCATTCGCCTTGCAAAGTTTTCAAAATCCTGCAATAGTTGCCGTCGGATTTTATGTTTGTTCGGTGTGTTCATAAGAATGAATTTTAAACCCCGAGAGATTAATTTGATTTGCGCGTCAGTTAGTTTTTCGTTTGAGGGATTTTTAATATATTTTCCCCTGTAGCTTTTTTGTAACTGACTTTTTTAGCGGAAGTTTGCACTGCGTTTGGCAGTGTTACTTTTTGTTTTTGTAAAGGAAGTTTTCCCTTTATATTTGTTTGACCCACCCGTGGTGTTGTTAACACGTCTAACAGACACACGCAAGTACTTTTCACATGTTTTATTCTCTGTGGAATCATTTAGTTGTGACATAAGTTTGTTGACATTTTCGTATTGCTTCTGTAGCTTAGCAGCGAGAGCTCTAAGTTCTGTAAGGTTCTCTGTAGGCTTTGATACACTATCACTGGTTTTACTGGCCTTACGGTGACCCGTAGATTTTTATTTGTCAAGCTTACTCTTTTGTCTTTCAAGACGGCGGTAATGAAAGTCTGTTAGGGCTTTCACAAAGCCGCGTTCAGCTTTCTGTTTAACTGACTTAATGTCTTTCTTAAATTGTTCGTCTGCGGGTATGTTGGCCCGTGAAGAGTATTTTAGTGGTTTCGGACATGTGGGTAGGCTACCAGCACGCATGCCTGACCTTGAGCATCCGAGTTAGTCAAGCGTGAAGTTCAAACCAAAACTCAAAACTTGTGCGTCATTTCGGGCGCATCTTCGAGAAGGCTGAAAGCAAAGACTCGACGTTGAAGCGAAGAATTTAATGTTGAAGGGGAAGGCTTGATCGTTCTCAGACAAAAGTTCATATCTAAATCGTAAACATAACGTTTAAAATGAAAACTTGGATGTTGAAAATACAACTTGATTTTTGGCGGAGATTTAACGCTAAATGTTGATTGTTGAAGAGAAAACTTCAATCTTGAATCGTGTTTAGCATCTTTGAACTTGTATTGATCACAATATGGTATGATGTTGAACGTAAAGAAAGAGTTTTGAACTTAAAAGTTCATATCTAAATCGTAAAGATAACGTTTAAAATGAAAACTTGGATGTTGAAAATAAAACTTGATTTTTGGCGGAGATTTAACGCCATAGCAACCAGTCCCCAGAGATTCGAATGACAACGGCTGGACGCCATGTTCGTAGACAATAACGAAAGAAGCTAACGAGAAATCTTTTGTTCACGGTACACCAACATGGCGGTGATGACGTAACGTGCATACGCCCTATTGACCTTTTTAGCTTGTAGATTTTGTTTTCCCAATGTAGACCACGTGATCTTCCCAAGGGGATTTGCCTTTTGGTTTTTTTTGATAAATTATGCGTTCATGTGCACGTGAATAAGGCGAAATTTTAAAGAAACAATTCTCCAGGGTAATATCACATGACCTACACTGGGAAAACAAAACATACAAGCTAGAAAGGTCTATTAAACAGTCATCTAAGGTATGGTGATACTTTTTTCAAGGAAAAAAAAGGAAAAGAAATGATGCTTGCGCATTCGAAGTACTTCTTGCAGTTGATTTAAGAATTAGAAACGTAGAATAATAAAGACTTTTTATTAGTGGACTAAAGTTGCAAGTTTTGTAACTGCACACCACAACTTACGTACATTCTGTTACTACTCCAATCAATCTGATCACACTTGGATGATCAAACTGGGCCAATATGGACGCCTCTGATAGAAAATCTCTTTGATTTTTCGAGCTTGAGCCAGGCTACAGTTAAAAAGGCAAAATAAAAGGTATTTTAAAGGTGCTTCTATCAGGCCGAGGTATTTTATAGGCTGGATTGCTTAATGCATGACTTGACAAATACATAAATAGAGACGTTTATGGACACTTCTCCAGCCTTGTCCAGGTCTGTATAACTGCTATTTAACGTGATTCAGAGATTCCACACATTCTACAATTTAGTTAAACATTTCACAGGAGCCCATGACTGAAGTCAAAAGCACCGTGGCACCTTGCATGCTTGCAAGCACATTTACTGTATTTCAAATAATGGTAATGCTAATGCTAATGGTGATGCTGATGCTGATGCTAATGCTAATGCTAATGCTAACGCTAATGCTTATGCTAATGCTAATGCTAATGCTAATGCTAATGCTAATGCTAATGCTAATACTATTGGTAATGGTAATGCTAATGGTAATGGTAATGCTAATGGTAATGATAGCAGCAATAACAGAAACAGCAACAGTAATAGCAACGGCAACTAGATTATTGTGCTCAACAAAGGCTGGTACGATATGAATAGGCAGTGGATGGATCGGCTGTTCTAAGAGCTCTGAAAAGAGCTCCCGATCGCATTCATCTTTGCTTGCTCGTTCATCGCGAAGACAGGTGTTGTGCTGGTGTACCAAATTAGTGGCAAATGATACACTTACAAATGAGTGGTTTTCTTGAATAGGCTATTGTCTAGTCTAGGCAACATTGTTGCATCACATCACATCATTTGCTTGAAAAGGTCAAAAGTAAAAATGGCAGCGCCACGCTGATGTATACCTTTACTTTCAGTCGTGCGCTGAAAACAATGGCGCTTGACTCATAGCGCGCCATTTTCGAACGCAACTGCGACGTAAAATTTTAAAATTGATAGGGACAGTGGTTCTTGTTCACCAATTTTCAAACTTAAAACGGATTCTGTTTCATGGAGGTTAATCTTCCATTTCCCGCTCTCGCTTCAAATTGCCCGCTTCGGTGGTTATGAAAATTATTGATGTCCCGGCATTCTGCCCGAAGGGACAAGGACAACGACAATGATACTAATAATAAACCAAGGATATTCTGTTAGGATGCAATTAACTGTCTCTCTCTCTCTATGAGATAAGCCTCAAGATGATTTGAAAGGAAATTTACCCTCAGCACTTTGATCGCCACGGTATCTTTACTTCCTTGGGTCTTCAGTATTCCTTTGTAGACGTCACCAAATTCTCCTATAATTGAGAAGGAAAAAACATTGTTCTCTTGATGCAAAATAATATAAGATTGTACAATTAAACAAAAAAGGATAGTCATTCCGTTGGTTGAAAACGGAGAGTCCTAACCTTGTCCAATGACTCCTTCCAGTTTGATTTTTCTTCTTTCGATTTCTGAAGAAAATGTTGACAACAGCTGCATGAGGTCACTGTAGTTCGTAGGATCGATGTATCCCCTCTGATCAGTCTCACCCCCTGTCATAGGCAAGTAAATGAACTGTCACAGGAATACGTAGCCGCACAAGTGAGGGGACTGGGAGGGAGGCGAGGCAAAAACTAGAAAGTGACCCCTTACAGAACTTTCGTCTCTTGTCATCAAATGTAATTAAATAAACAGATGAATTAGAAAAAAAGAAAAGAAAAGAAAGGAAAGAAATAATTTCACAAAGGGAAATGCAACGGATAATTTTAGAGTAAACTGCAAGAACTGTAGAATTGCAATAAAAATTTCCTGTTTACTAAAGATCTATATTCTTTTTCTTTCATGATCTCTTTTCGGGAGATTTTTCTCCCTGTTTTAAGGAGGGAGGTCAAGCTAGGTGTACTGAATAGAACACAGTATACCCATTGAGATGCAGCTAGCGCGTTCCT
Source organism: Pachyseris speciosa (assembly GCA_016490735.1). Taxonomy (NCBI): domain Eukaryota; kingdom Metazoa; phylum Cnidaria; class Anthozoa; order Scleractinia; family Pachyseridae; genus Pachyseris; species Pachyseris speciosa. The sequence continues at coordinate 385,828 of JAEMWC010000758.1, read as the reverse complement.
TTTATCTGCACTGATTGCCTTGATTAGTACAGAGTATCCAACGTTTCTGAACAGAAGTATTATGTTGTGGTCAAACGAAGTAACTTGTGGAAAAAGAGGAAACTATTACCACGCTCAATGCTCCGCATATATTCTTTTTGCGCATTCCTTCTTCTGTCAAGCAAATAACAATAACTAAAGTTAATAAATGAAAACAAATGAATGCATAAACGGATGAATGCATGAGTAACTTAAATGATTGATTTATGAGTACTTTCAAAATAATGTAAGGTACACGCTGGCGAGGAACAAACATTGCTTACGAGACTGAGTTGACTCCAGGAGACGTTAAATAAAGAAGGTGACTTTGAAGACGAGTCGAAACTGAATGTGCGTAAGCAAAAATTACGGCAACACGAACGAAAACGTCATAGCTAATTCCGTCAGGGTTATTCCAACGAATTCAACTTGTAAAAGGTGAACAAACCATCCAGGAACTAAATTGGTGTGGTATGGTACTGTATGTTCGCCGTTATGTGTTCACGTTCCCCATAAAACTTGAGGAGGGTAACCAAATGTACCAACTTATCAAACGCACGTGCAAAACTACTAATTGTTGTTGCTCATTGAATCCCTTGTAGTGTTCTCGTTGCCGTTGCCGTAGTCGTCGCTTAAACTCCTTAAAGTGTACCCTGCAGCAACGTCGTAGCTTTAATGATCTTGAGGGCTTAGGAAAGGGAAAACGCTGAGTAAAATAGGATTACTAAGAGTGCTTTAAGCGAGTCCGGCTTACCTTCTACGTAGAACAAGAATGGCATATAATGCAATTACGACAGCTAAAATGAAGAGCAGGGATCCACCACCGGTAACAATAGGGACTACTAACTTGTTTAGGGCACCACCTATAATAAATCAGTCTGTCAGTACATCATGCAGTCAAAGAATTTATAACCATTTAAATCAGCCAAACGTACTGAATATCACGAGTAAATAGGATCAGGCAGAAAAGAAACGAGAAGAGATTTTATAAAAGTTTATTTTTCTTGGCGTCATGGAAGCGACTTAAATAAATAATGAATGAATGAATAACGAATGAATGAATGAATGAATGAATGAATTCAATTAGCTTGACCTGGCTGTTATCGCATAATTAAAACACTAAACAGCACACCTGAACTGTTTCGCACTGTAAACTTCTTGACGCCCTTGGGTCCCTTCCCGTAGTTGTTCACAGCATACACCTGAAAGCACCACAAATATTTACAGCTGAGCGAAAATAAATGATATTATTATACTTCATGACAAGTGAGAAATGGAAGTTAAGTTATTAAACAAAATAAAACTTTCTTGAGTACCTGAAATTCATACGTTCTGCCTGGCTTGAGATCATCAAAGCTTTGAGTCATTTCCTTTGTAATTAAGTTCACTCTATCTGTTGGGTCGTCATCTCTAATATATATCACGTGATAGCCTTTTATGACGCCATTCTTGTGCTCCAATTTCCAGGTCACAGACACATTGTATTTCACTTGTTTAACAGATACATCCGGTTTTCCCGGAACTGTGGATGTGGAATTGAACCAAACCAGTTACAGAACCAAATTAACTCGAATAAACGCGCCCTCTCCGTTCAAACATCTGATTCTCCACTGCCTTTTACTATCCTAGATAAATGCTCAAGAATCGAATTAGAAAATTCCTCCTGAATTTGTGAGAAAGGAAGGTTCGTTCATTAGACAACAATTAATGCTTTAAGTCATTTCATCGCCGTCATCATGATCATAATCATCATCATCATCATCATAATCATCATCATCATCATCATCATCATCATCATTATTTTGTAGATGGCCCTTTTGGTATACGTGTTCACCATATTTTGGAAATGTAATACTTGCAAAAACGCATTTATATTGACCTGAAAATTAATCAAGTGAAGACTGGATGAGGGGGTGGGGAAGTGGGCGGAAACTGACTTCTTCTAAAAAGTCATTTAGGTAGCTAAACTCTTACAAAGAAGAAGATGGCTTGTTTTCCATATAATGAAACCAGAACAAGGCAGAGCTTTGTATCTTCACCTTAGTTGATGAGCTCAGTTTAGTTTCTCAAAAACAAAAACAAAAAAGAAAAAAAAGAAGAAAAAAAAAAATGCTGTATAACCGCTTTTAAGTAAACGTTTTGCTGTAAAGTGCGTCCAGCTTACTTGTTCCTAGAGTTCTGACGGTAATTGTTGAGACGTTTGCTTCCACTCCATATCTTTCCTTGGCCAGTTTACTCACTCTGTTCCTGGCATAGACTTTAAAAGTATAATCCACGTCGGGAGAGAGATGTGTCACAATCACTTGACTCCCGTAAATTCCTACTGCGGATGGCACATAGCTAACCCTACTCCCACAGTCTTTCTCCAGACAATTCTCGTTGCCCATGCTGCAATGCTTACGACAAATGACGTCATAAAACAAGTGCGTTGATTCCCCAGTTATTGCAGGAGGCCGCCATCTTATTTGCACCGACGTTTCGTTTACGAATGTAGCATCAATATTCCTTGGGGCCGATGGCACACCTAAGAAAAAGTGTTTCAAAATGGTCGATTTAAAAACCAAGCCACATATTACAATAGAAAAATAAAATTACATTTCATCCTATTTTACGCGAAAGAATGATGATTAGAACGGTGATGATGATGACGATGATGATGATGACGACGACGACGACGATGATGATGATGATGGTGATGACATGAATCATGGTCTGAATAATGGTGTGATTAACTAAGAAATGCTTTAAATCCATCATGACCGAGTTAGCTATGAAACGTACTATGCCTTCTTCTTACTCTAACTGCAAGGAGCCTACGCAAAACACAGCAGCAAGGAACATTAATTCGGAAGCTATTGCGTAACACGTCCCAAAACGATACTGTGTAATCATCATTGTAAAATTTATTAATAATTCATAAGACTAACGACCAATCTACGGCTAGTATTTGAGTCACATGTATACCTCTCTAAACCCCAATAAAAATCATTAACTTTCATAAAAGTGTCCTGCTCCGCTTATTAGTATGCATTAACTTTCATACAGATCTCTACTGATTAACATTACAAACACGACAAACACAATCTATTGTTTCATTTCACAAGTAACATAAAATATTTGCGTCCGACCTTTATGGGATTTTAAACGGCTCACCTGCGGCTCGCCGTTTTAAATGCTCATAAACGTCTCCCGCTCAAATTTTATGTATTACAAAGAGATAACACACCCTTAAAATTATTCCAGCAACAACAACGATAACTTTTTCTTATGACTTGTTAAATCCATATCACGTTTGTCCACCCGAGTACAGCAGAGCTAATCGAGGCGGGTGGAACACTAATACATGTACAACATATAGATAAAATTGTTTGGGAGACAACATTATATGTTATTGATTTTAAATAGAATATATAAACATGAGGAAGATTGTGATGATTACAAAAAACAATATCAAGACAACAATGATAATTCGGATATCAAGATAAAACTGACACATATAAAACTAACACATCAAAACAGTATACATGTTTTACAACTTTAAGTGTCAGGCTGAAACTAAAGATTGGGTAAGAGAAGTTTCCTAGTTTGTTATCGCTAAAAATAGGTAAAACAAAACCTTTACCTGTGCAATTGTTGCCACTCTGGTCGTTGAATGTTCCTTGTGGGCATTCTTAAAACAACGATTATAAATTAGATGACAACCAATACAAAAGTGATATCTGTTTCTGACTCCCTGGCGTACAAGTAATCCAATATATAGAGTATAGTAATAAGTGTTGATTAGAGTCGATTATTCTATTACAATATTCTATCTGTCCTAGGGTATCAATAGGCACCCCCCTTGTGTCCCCTACGAGGTAATGAGGCCATTTGCCGATTTTGACGTCACAAAAAGTCATTTTACATCGCCACCACATTGCATTCTCCATCTTCGTAACTTACAACACCAACTGAAATGAAGCAAAATTGCCTAAAATTTATCATGAGTTACTAAAATGTGTATAATAGAGAAATAGTGCCGAAATGGAAAAGCATAATTCAGATTATTTTGTGACAAAAATCGCTAACAGTTTTTATCGACATGGATGTGTTTGCCAAAATGATACGAGACGCTACTTAAAATTATTGTTCTCCCAAAGGAAAAGGCGCCACATGTATGTAAAAGGTTTAAGAAGGGTGCGACCTCCAATCGCTTCTGTGTCCCAGAAACATTTGCTACCGTAAAAGTAAATAACTTTGGTAACCTATGACCTGGCAAAAATAATGCAGCGAGATCGTACGTACTTTGCTGAAAGGTACATCATGATCTTATTTCTCATCAAGGGTTGGCATAATTTTGTACAGTACTTTTGGTTTTATGGACATACCTTCACATGTTCCATTTCTGCTCTCCATCCCTTCCACGCAGACGCATCTTCCTTCAAGTCGACTGGTATTCCATTCACCACTGCTTTCACAAGAAACAACTAAACTGCCCTGCGCGGCTTGAACTGAGTCCGGGGCGCACTTTCCAGCGACAAGACGTGGTCCATTCAATGAAGCAATGGTTAGCGGGAAGGATGCCAAAATCCCGCGAAGGTGTTTTTCAGGACAAAAACGGTACGAGACTTTCACAGAATATATAATTCCACAGGCACCTTGATCATGAAATGCGAGCACAATGTATTTGGTTTTTACCAGTAATGGTATTACTGCGGTTATTTTGACCCAAGGAGTCTGAAGGTTGAAGGAAGAAATGTTCCGGTATAGACTATAGTTAGTTAGCGGGCTCGGAATATGCGCATTATCCACTCTTGTATTTGATTCCATGACATAAACGTCTAAAAACTCTTTGCAAGTTCTGTGTTGGCTTTCTTCACATAATAATAATAATAATAATAACGATTTATTAGTAGTACTTCCACATGGTGGCTCTTCGCCTACTAATTACAAATCTCAAATCAAATCAAATTAAATCAAATGTTGGTTTTTGAGGAGAGGGGAAAACCGGAGTACCCGGAGAAAAACCTCTCGGAGCAGAGTAGAGAACCAACAAACTCAGCCCACATATGACACCGAGTCCGGGAATCGAACCCGGGACACATTGGTGGAAGGCGAGTGCTCTCACCACTGCGCCAACCCTGCTCCCTGCTCGCAAATTTATGGAATAAATGATAGCGATATCTACTTCCTGAGACTTTTCGAACTCAATATATCCACTATACAGCCAGTTGTTTGGTTCATCGTCAACATTAACGTCGCACACTTTATAAGCAAGGCCGCCATTTGTACGCTCCCACTAAAAAGAGGCGAGTATACCAGGTTGGAAATAACAAATGGCAGAGATGCGACTAGTTACTCTATATATAGCAAACAGGCTAGCTTCACTGGGTCAATATCCCAACCATCGATGAAATGATATCAATTTCTAAGAGGTTTTGGAGAAGTCGCGACATTAAGCTACATTAAAGGTCAAATGAACCAAAATTTCGAAAACTTTTCTTTGTGTCATTTCAAAGTGACCGAACACTAAAGAGGACTACTGGAATACAAAATCACGTAGAAATTGTCCTATCTGAGCTTTTAAGGGAGTAAAACAACATGGAGTACGGAAATATCCGAAGAACAAACGAAAACGTTTCTGAAATGGCCGCGCGCTTTACATGGAAGGAATGGAAACAAGCACGTGTTGTTGTGACGTCACTATTGGCGAGTGGATAAGGAGCTCAATGCTATACTTACTCTTTGCGATCTGTCGAAAAGTTCTTCGTTTTAACCTTTCGTTCTCTCTTCGAAAAAGGCCGAGGAAGTCGAACATGTGGTTTTTAACGTAGAGCGGTACTAGTATGAACCAATTAATGCACTGATTAATGGCAACGGAACCGTATGCTGGAACCTCCGATGACTCGTCTGACTGCAAAGAATACGATGTAAACAAGGACCGAATCGGTCAAGTGGATTGGTGAGCATTTGTTTACTCAATATACTGTAAAAGATCGCCGTAGAATGGTCAATAAATACGTTGGAATCGCCCTTGAAGCATTTGCTTTGTTCTCTGTGGCGTTTAATTGTATTTTCGATGTATACTGTGAAGCCATACTTCCATGCTCTGCTGTTGTTTTGATCCGCGTTTCTTCTATATTAATATTCACCATACCATGAAAAGGTGGCCATAAAATTACAACTGCATGGTGTTCGCTTTCATTTCACGCATTTTATCTGCTCCCTGTGTTTTTTGTACATTTTCACTGTTTATTGTTATGCAATACCATAATTTCCATGCAGCTGTTTTTGTGAGTTCGATTTCATTCCGATGACACTGCGTGAACAATCCCAAAGGCTAGATAACATGTACAATCGTTGTAACAGGGGTATCCGTGAATTGACAGAATGCCAGTGATTAAATCTTATATGCTTTTTTTAATGAAATGTTTACTTTTCTTTACAATCTTGACTTGCACTTAAATGCAGGTGCATTTCTGGAAACTGTGTGCCCATGCAAACTGGGCAGGAAAGTGTCTGCTGTCGTGAAATCTCAAAGTCATCTGATAAGATACCACATTCCATGTCCTGTATTGCTGAGAATGAGAATTTTACTGCTGTGTGCAGCTGTTATTTAGATAACTTATAACCAGTATCTAGAGAATGAAGGCCCGATTTATAATGAGCCACTAAATGGGGATGTATATGTATGCTTGTAAACATTGTCATATTTTTTGTCAGACCATCACCAACATAAGTATGTGTGTCTGGAAAAGGTTTCTGATTTTGGGTAATGCATGAATTATGTGGGATTGTCATGTAAGGAGTTCACCTACAATTGGTGTATGTCAGTATCAAAATGGCCACGGAAAAGAGCATAGTCATAATTTTGGTCTAGAAATGAGCAAGCTTGTGAATGGGTGGGCTGTACACTGATGCTAAACATCTCATGGCCATTAACAACCTCCCTGAAAGTTTTCCATTTGGTATATATTCTGTATCATTAAACTACTTGCAATAACTTGCATGATGTCAAAGTGATTTAACATAATTCATTGTCCCATAACTCCATCCAATCTAGATGTGGTTACTTGCACCATTTGTACAGATACATGTATTTGTCATACCACCAAAACTGCTGCCAAAACAAATCAAGCATTCCTTTAGGATTAAAAATACTTAGATGATAAATTATTATGTCCTTTGACTGTAAAATGAAATATTATGTAGCTCCAGAGGGTATATAATTCATGCCACTAAGAATTTTATGAACCAAATGAGGAAAAAGGTGGTGAAAATTTTGTCACCCAAGGTTTGAGAGTATGGTGAGGGTGGTAAAGGGTATTTTCGTGAGCCGTGAATTGCCTTTTTAGTTTCCCGTGAAATGTGAAATGGCCGTTTTTTTCCTTGTGAAATGTGATTGTGGTAATAACCGTGATCTGTGATTTTTGATTATAGTTGTCTGTCAAATGAGAATCGGGTGTTTAATTGACTGTGAACTGTGATTTCGTTTCATATTTCTTTAATTTTGAGAGAAATTATAACAATAGATGCCATATGGTACACTACAAACTATACTGCGTTCCATTGCAATCTGAAACGTCATTCTTGACCCTGGGCCGTGATTGCCATGGAAACCTGTCTGGGATAGCTTTGCTCATCAATGGAAACAGCCTCTGAAGGTCGCGAGATTCTACCAAACGTAACTGTTTTGATGAGTTATATGGCAAACAGTAACAAGAAATCCTTAATCCACAAGGAGGTCTGTTTTTCAATGTTTGCCACGTTAAATCATGAGCCCCAAAATTAAACAATAACTGCAAGTACATTCTTACCTTATATCCAGTGTGCATTTGTTTGTTTGTGGTTGTTTTTTCGCTGTTCACACCCTAATTTAAACTCTCATTGTACTGTAAACATTTAGTAAAAAAACATGTTCTTTCACCAATCTCGTTACAATCCCTGATGAAGTCTGTGTGATCAGAGGAAACCGGTCGAATAGCAAAGATGTTAACAAAAGCTGTGGCTGTGTACTGTTCACTAGTTTAAAAACAAAAACAAAAACACATCAGACAAGGGAGTGCTTTGACTGTAGTTCTTCTTCTGACCAAAGTAAGGGATTGTATGTTTTATCATGTGGGAGGGTGGGCTGGAGTAATTTGGGGGAGGGTCACCGAAAAAAAAAATCATCCTTAGCGGGAGGGTCATCCATTTATCAAACAGCATTTTTACTCTCAATTCAAACGTCTCAAACGTTATGGGTTCGTGGGTTTCCTTTACTGTACAGTTTCGAATGAATAAATTTTCGAAAACAATGGAAAATAGGCAAAAGGAAACTTACAACGTTTTTTATTAATTTTTTTTTTTCGGGAGGGGGGGGGTGGCCTCCTTTTTACTCTGACTATCTGTGAAGGGCCATGCTTTATTTTCAAGACATAAGTGGAGGGCCAAGGGTATCTTATTTAATAGTTAGTCCAGCCCACCTCCACGCCACCCCTCCCCCCCCCCCCCGCCACATTACGTACACTCCCTAAGAACATCGCTTTTTTTTCTCGTGAAACGTGAAGTCCCCATTTTATTGTCCGTGAAATGTGAAACAGCTGTTTTATTTCCTGTGAAACGTGATCAAGACCCCCCCCCCCCCCCCCTTTACCACCCTCTATGGTATTATATATAGATTGAGTACGTTTTTCCTCTTTTCTGTCAGTACATACAGATATGTTGCCAAAAGGCAATATACCTATTGAATACATGAGAAGCTGTCATCTTGTTTTTGGAAAAAAATAAATAAATAAAAAAGAAAAATTAAGAGAGAGCTTTCTACGTGAAAGTACCGTAGTTTTTCGGTTATAAGGTGCACTCGGCTATAAAACACACCCCAAACTCAGCAACACTTGATAAAAAGACGCACCATCAACTGAAAGTAACATCAGAAGGACTAGAAACACATGTGGAGCGAACAAAAAACCGTGCATAAATAAACAGCCAAAAAAGTAGAGGGAACACATTTTATTAAGTTTATGTACTTGCGACCTACGAAATAACCAAATGTTTGTAAATAAAACAAGAACGTTGCATCCTGATTCGATTCGAGCGAAATTGTCACATGCGCGGGCGAATAAAACTGTAAAAACTGATTCACCTTGATTATTCAGTAGCGTAAACACTAGCGACGAGAACGCTCGAGTAACTGACCACAAATGTCAATGCACAAAAATGGATGGATGGACAAAGGTTTGTTTAATTTCTTAAAAAAAAAAACATGAGTTTCCATATCTCGCAATGGAGGTGTTTGCGATGTTAGCACTATAACTTAAGTATCACATTACAGAGCACCTGCTTTTTAAGCACGTCCGATATGCAAACAGACGGCTTTGTTTTGAAATTACTCGCGATGTTCTTTTATCTCGCATTACCAGTTTTGAACAAGTTGAATTGAAGTTCTGCTTGCCGATATATGGCAAGCTAAGGCGACATAATTAATTTTCAATTTGGAGCAATTGCCTGGCTTTCGGCTTCTAAATCTGAGACAACTTGTTCCCGTGAGGTCAAACTCCCGTCCAGGTTGCCGTGTGAAGAGGACGCTCAGTTACTCCGCTTTCTAGGATATTATTATCCAACCACTAAGATCATCCTCCTTGAATGTTAAGAAGCGCTTACTTTTCCGAAAGGATGCGAAGTGAAAGGCTCTGGCCAAATATATTTACGGCTCCTGTTCATTACGTAAATTCGATTTGTACGCCACTGATAAGGATGTCAATGGTTTGCACGGACGTCTCAGCTCTTCACATCCCAGCAAACTTAATATAAGATCGAATTATCAGAAAGAGCAAAAGGATCACTCTACTTCCAGCTATTTGAAACAAGATGGAAAATGCCTACTGCTAACTTTCTGCCGTTTTGCAAACGCTGAGCGAATACATTAGGAATTGCCGCTTGAAGTCGTCCCGTTATTCCGCGGTCTAGAATTGTTGTCGGTGTTGCTTCTTTTCTGGCCGATTTTTGTTTTGGATTCCACATTTTTATTCTTTAAAAAAGTTGGTACGGCATCATCTTTCAAGTCAGTCTTCGTGGCTTGAAAGCTGGAACTAGCAAACTCCTTGCCACGAGATTTTGTTTGAAGATGTGTGGTGTGAAATATAAAATGGTCTGCACAAGCGATTCCCTCTTCAGTCTTATGAGCCATTTCCTCCGTAGTTTTGGGTCATGTGGAAACTTGAAAGTACTTTCTTTACACTTGGAATTGTTGCCGCAGTTTATTGCAGCACAAAACACAGTGCTTTCCGCTAAAAAAAAACGACACTAATTTCAAGACTCACTTGTAGTTTTTAATGTTCCAGCAATTTTTCAGCTCGCCAATAGTGACGTCACTACTGTTAATTCCGACAAATTCCCGACAATTGACCCGACCGCTCTACGAATATCACAGCCAAAACGAAGCACTTTTCAGCATCCAATATCTCTGGGATGCAATACCCGATCAGTCTGAAACTCCAGAATATGTTTATTTCTTACTTAAGCTACAAAATTCAATAAAAATTGACTTAAGAAAAAAACTTTGAAATTTTGGTTCATTTGACCTTTAAGCTAATAAATAATTAGTTTTGAGAGGATAAAGGTGAAGTTTATATGGAGTGCGCGATATACAGTGTCTTAATGTAGAGCTGCATTCATATGTTTTGTATCAGAAGGTATTACTCTTCCATTTTATGAATTTTCCTCGATTCTCCCAACTTGGCCAGGAATAAACACAATGACAGTGACAATGAAAAAAACAAAAAAACAAAAAAACATTGGTAATGATAATGAGTTTGATAGTGATGGTATAGTGGTGTTGATGATAATGGTTATGCATGGTAATGATGTTGGCTTTGGTGGTAAAGGAGGAGGTGGTGGTGGTGGTCATGGGTTAGTGGTGGTGAAAATGAACATGTGTGTGATTGTCTGTTTTAGAGCCAGACAGCAGCTGCGGAAAGTAAATATTGATCATATCACTGTTAAGGATACCACGACTGTCAGTCCTGTCACTTCTTCAAAGAACCTTGGAGTTCGGTTTTATTGTAACCTAAATTTCAGAGAACACATTTTATATGCTCTGTAGATCAGCTTATTTTCAGCTGCATAATACTGATCAGACGTATTAGAAAATATTTTTTTTATCTAAAGAATTAGCTCAAAAGCTAGTTCATGCGCTCATTATAGGGTGTACAGATTATTGCAATACCCTTCTCTACGGTCTACCTGCAGATCAATCGTAACAAGCCGCGACGTGTTCAGGATTCCTCTGCTAGATTAATATGTAATATTTCATGTGTTGTATACTTTGAATAGGTTACCTCTTGATTATCGTATTAAGTTCAAGATATTTATTCTTACTTTCAAGGCGTTTCTTGGCCTTGCGCCTGAATAATTTGTGTAATTGAATTGATATTGGAAAAACGGTACAGTTTAAGATCTCCCAATGGTTATTATTAAAAAAAATCAGGTAACAATCTTACAAAGACATTAGGGGACAGACCGTTCGCAGCTGCTGTCCCTGGACTCTGGAACAAACTTCCAGTACATTTACGAAATATAGACAATTACTACTTTTATTTTAAATGCAGTTTAAAGACTTATTTATTTGGATAGCTTATACTTAAGGATACTGTAAGTATACCGAGTTATAAATCATGTCAGATTTCAGTCTTTTTTTCTCTGTGCAGCAAGGTACACAATACAATTACGAGGCGGTGTTTTGATTGGCCAATACACAATGGAAGGCACGTGACGGTGTTTCGAAATTGTCAGATATATATTTCCTTTTCTTGTGTTTGTTAATGCCTCATGCACACAACAGACCACTGTCACATCAAAAATTGGTTTCATGCAAGCCTTCACTGTTCAGAGTCAGTGGCACATAAGGAAATATTGTTGTAAACATTGTCATTTTTTGTCTTGCAAAGGACAAATATTTTCAAAGGAACGTTTGTACATAAAAAGTGCTTGTAGAGACAGACAGACCAGTAGAATAATTTAGACACCACAGACTAAAGTAAGTCAAGAAATGGCATGCTGATATCATAAAATAAACAAAACAAAATTGTTTAAAACTGATCAGTGTAAGTGGAGGTATCTTAATTGGTGATTATCAAACGACAGCAAATGGCAAACTGTTACATAAGTCAACGGTAAGAAACTGGTTTTCAGTAAGAAACATTTATATCATTTTTAGCTAGCCTAGTCAAAAAGCTGAAAACTTCCTGATACTGTAATTCTGAATAGCTTAAACCTGCTTTAAAATATTTGGAGAAGCAAAATGCACTTTCTCCCTGCTTTGTCAAATTGTTTTCTCATAGGGAAAGTCCTTGCTTCAAATTGATATTTATACTTATGCATCTATCATCGGCCATACCCTGGAGGGGAGGGGGGGGGGGCGACTCCGGTCAGGGGAGAGGACTTTGTACAGGGCGGAGCCGAAGTCCTAAATTTCTCCTTCCTAGATGGGCACACAGAACAATAAAAGTAAAGAAACTGCCCCTCCTGGAGGGGCAACAGACTGAAAAGTGTCTGGCTAAGGTCTCCTTCAGCACATATACCTTCCGAAGTTTGCATCACCCTGGCGTTGTTATTTTCGTCTCCTGAAAACAGGGATCCGTTTTCAATTTCAATCAAAGTCGTCAGCCGCGCAAGTACGCCAAATAATACACTTTCCCTGGCAAAATTTTGCTTGCCCTTGTAAAATTATAGAATTATAAAAAGAACGGTGATAAAAATGTGTATCTGGCCACGGAACATTTACTTTTTTATTTCCGTCGTGCTGATTCTTGGCATGTCCGAACATGCAACTTAGATAGCTTTTCTAGAGTGTCCTTGTCCATTGTCCGAAACAACTTGGACAGCTTTTCTTAAGTGTCCTTAACTTATTCAAGGTGCAATTCCTTTTGCAATTAATTTTGTACCTGTCTATTGTTCCACCCAACAAATTGCGATTCCGTGATTAGTGATATATAAAGTTGTTGTTGTTTGTAAGCTAGAGACTTCACTGGTTCTGATTAGGTGCCACAATCGTAGATGCTTTCACGTGGTTTTCGGAGATCTCGTGAATCTTCTGTCTAATTTTGATGCCGTCTTTAAATTAGCTGTTGAACAGCTAATACGTTTTATGCGGATATAATTCTTCAGAGAAATTCCAGCGGTTAACTACATGAATATTGGTTCAACAAATTATGATTTCATTGCAAACGAAAGTTGCATGTTATTTACATGTTTTCTGAGAGTATCAAAATGGACAAGAAGTGATCAGAACGCAGGTACATAGACCCTTTGCAAAAATGGCTGCTTTTAAATTATGCTTTTGTTCATATTCAAAAAAAGCCTCTCTAACCTCGTTCGGGATAACAAATTCTTTAGGATTTTTGTCTCAAAACGAGGTTAATGAGGCAATTTTAAATACAAACAAAAGAATAATTTAAATGCAGCCATTTTTGCATTGAGTCTATTGTACCTGATAACATCATTCGGAAACTTAGGAAATATGTGGTGAGAGAGTAAAACTTTACTCGTCCAAAGGACGAGTTCTGGAGTTATTTTACTCGTCCATACAACATTTTAGTCGTTTCGGACGACCGGATGGCTGCGAATATGGATCTCTGTGAAAAGAATATAATTTTCAAATGGAAAAACAGAAGTCCGCTGTTATTCAGTTGTCTCCAACTGTAAGGTCTAAAGCAGCATATAGTGTGGGAACAACTGTCAACAAGGTGGACATTGATTTTTGTAAAAATAGCTGATGAGCCCGCCATTTCTGCCACGAGGAGATAAAAAGAATTTCTGCCACGAGGAGATTAAAAGAACTTGAAATGACTTGTTTCTCTCGACAAAGTTCCCCGATTTAGCCCAGGTGCACGGCAGTGGGAAACAAAACATACCTCATTTCTCCCACTTACAAGGGATATATAAGTCCCCATAAAAACTGCAATTTGTCCGGAGATCCCCCCCACCCTCAGAGGATGGCCGATGATAGGCGCATTAATATAATAATAATAATAATAATAATAATAATAATAATAATAATAAGAAGAAGAAGAAGAAGAAGAAGAAGAAGAAGAAGAAGAAGAAGAAGAAGAAGAAGAGGAATGCGGGCTTTTTCTTACCAGAGAGTATAAAAGCAAGAGCCGATACAACGCAGAATACTTTTATGTTTTGTGTTCTATATTTCGGCTGGCCAAACCAGCCTTCTTCACCTCCGATCCCTCTCAGGGTGCTATTCGCAAGGACAATTGTTTGTATTTTAAATTACAGTACATCGGTCCTTTTTCCATCACAACACAACGCAGAATTAAGAAATTAGTGAGCAGTTTTTGCACTGACCTAGATATTAAGTTGGTCTTTATTCAGTTTAAAATCAGGAGATTGTTTGGGGTTAAGGATGCCATCCCTACGGATTTACGATCGCGAGTCAGTTATAAGTTTTCATGTGCAGGCTGTAGAGTCTGTTATACTGGAGAAACCAACAGACATCTTGCCACTCGCATTCGTGAACATCTCTCCTCCGACAAACATTCCCACATCTTCAAACACCTGAAAAGTTCTGAAAATTGTCGTTCCCTTTGTTCCGAAGATTGTTTTAAGATTCTCGACTCTGCTTCCACTAGCTTCCAATTGAAAATCAAGGAAGCCATGCACATCCTAATTGGGAGCAGCCTTCTTTAAATTCTTTGGTCAAACACCTTAATTTATCTATTTCTTATTAATTAGTTTCCTTTCTTAGCATAAATAGTTTCTTTACCCTTAATTATTCTTGTCAATATCTCACTCTGTTACACTATTTATAGCTCATTTTCATTTAATTCTTCACTGTACGACTGACGATGGATGATGTCTCATCCGGAACATGTTTCCATTAAAAAATGAACTTTAAAAATATCGAGTGGTTCATTAAAGCGAATAATAATAATAATAATAATAATAATAATAATAATAATAATAATAATAATAATAATAATATTACTAATATTTACATGGCACATATACAGCAGCTCTATGGGCTTTACACAATATTTACACGATAGTATTAGCTATATAAGGCTTAAAAGTTTATTGAGCTTGATAGCTCTTCCACTTGTTCATTGACAAATTCGCTTGGTACTATCACAACGCGAGTAAATATCCGGAGTCTTGGGATTTGTGACTACGTAAGGTTACATGTACGCTGTTCGGATAAATTCTTCAACAAACTCGCTCGGGACTATCACGGCGATTTTCCATTTCTGTCGAAACTTATCGTGAAATAAACCTTAAAATCTGATTCAAGATTCAATTTGGGATATATCACTTGCTACACCTCCAGGTAAAAGCAGTGAAAAAGTGATGCGTGCGGCTCAGTGAACACAGTTAATTCCCAATGTAATCTTGTCATTAATTGATCAAGTTCAAACATTCTGTCATTGAAAATTAAAAACACGCGCTCTGTCCTATAATGACAATAGCTATTCAAACTGACGTAAAGGAAAATATCGCTCACCAAGCTTCCTCCTGAATCCTGGAACAAATAATTTCTCTTCACAGTTATAATTAATTGTCCATGTTGTCATTTTGTTGAACTCGCGGCCATGCAGCTTGTTTACATTACTTCTTGGCTTCTTGGCTCCTTCAGTTCTGTTATAACGAAATCAATCAGCCAACTCCAGCCTTAAAGGCTTGTAAGAATGTTAAAAATCCTTCCCCAAATATCGTCTCGGTACTCTTTTATTCTTTTGGGATCAGCACTTCGAAAGACTTTTCACGCAACTACCAGAGTCGTAAACCGTGATCACGTATGTTTATCGTCAACGCAAAATCTGCAAGTCTGCGTAAATTGACGGCAAAGTCTTTCTAAACACAACTAAATAGAGCTCTCCAGCAGTGATTTATTAGAGTAAACCAAGCCAATAGCAATTTTAAGGTTGAAAAATAGTCCAAAACGGCATCCGATCTGTATTTACTCGCGACGCGCCAAGCTTTAATTTGAATGAATCAGGGGGAACCCAATGCATCTTTTTTAAGGGGAAGTGTAATGCGCATATAAAGCATTTTCTGCACCCGATATGACCAAAATATCCATTTTCTTATTTTCTTGTTTGTCGAAAACTTAGAGACTCTTTACGAGTTGGTCCTGTGAAAATCTGTTTGAGGAAGTCATGAAATTACTCTTGGCCCAAGTACAGACTGAACATTTCGATATAGCCCGAAAGACAAACTGTCGCTTTTCCCCCAGAAAGGTTCAAATGCTATATGGCGGCCAAATGCAGAATTTTCCCGTGAAATGTCTTCCTTTATTTACGAAGGTTTAACATTTATTTTTAAAACAAACAGTTCTCTTACAAAAGATTAGTTGAAGGCTCTAAAAGTCACCGTCTCAATTTAAACGCTTGACATCCGTAGGGATGGCATCCTTGAACTTACGGCCCATGTTTCTTTCGCTTATGTTTAGAAAACTGAGTTATAATTACTCAGACACGGTACACTGTGAAGATTTCAAACACAGCCAAACTTTGTCGTTTAATGAAAACTAATGTACTTTCAACACAAACTAAATATTTCAAACGCTCTCATCACGTGACTAGTGACGTCATGCCCTGCTTCTGGCTGTTTCTAAAATTGGTCGGTGGAACCTTAATTCCTCTGAAATTTTCGATTTCGTGTAAAGGAACGTTGAGTCTACAAAGCGATCGACCTAGTCCTCCAAATTTTTCGCTCATCTGCACTGCCCCCTAAAATTTCAAATGCCAGACGTCAAGTGGTCATTTTCAAATGCCCCACACAAATGGAACCTCAAATATCCTAATTTGAATTGAACAAGAAATCTTGTGACAGTAGCCTAAAACGCTAATTCAGGGATGGTTATGTGACTGGTGACGTTATCACCTGGGCTTTGAGTTTACAGGTATTCTATGTAAAATGTTATCTTTACCTGGTGTGACACACATCTAGGTATAAAATTGCCAAAATTATAAAGCTTAAAAAAAATTATTTTCGAGGGATTCTGGGAAGTTTTTTATGATAACTATAATTTACTTTTATAATAATAACAATAATAATAATTATTAGTAGTAGTAGTAGTAGTATTATGAATTAACATAATTTTAATGCTTATATTCTTACTTCAAATATCATTGATCAATGTGCTGAAGTTTTTTAGATCAGCGTTTATAACAAAGAATTAATACTGTTTTCTCATAGTTTGTACTTAATAATTTCTGGCAATATTTTGTTGTTTTGTAAATATTGGATGAATTGTAAACAATTATTTATATTATTATTTATCTATAAAAAATTGCGATAAAATGTTTCTTAAAAACATCATAAAAAGCTAATTCGACGACGTTTCGACGTTAACGTAACGCCATTATCAAGTCAGAAAATGATGCAATTTTAGGGCGTATAAATACTAAAAGAACAATAGGTGATTAAGAAATGTAGCAGAAATAAATAACTTTACCTAAACAAAACGTTTAGCACGTATGGAGTCCTTTTGTACGTTAAGATTAGGTTTGAGCTTCCTTATAAAAAGCATCTCAAACACTAAAAAATCAAACTTGCTTTGGCATTTCTTAACAATACTGAAAAGGCTTTCCTTCAAAAGATCGCTGCCACCGGTCGCTTCAGTGAGATGTTTGCCAATTGCCGAATATTTGTGTACAGCAAAGCGTTGGAAAAGGTGTCGGGTTGTGTAACCGACATAATCGGCATCGCACAGATCGCATGAGAAATGATAAACAACGCAATGCTGATTAACAATAGACTGCTTGGCTTCCTTAAGCCTAAAGTCTTGCTCTAACTTTCTACTGACAAGAACTGGTTGCACAGTGGGGCTAATCTTATGACTAAGATCGCGCAAATGTCTCCGAACGGCATTGGCAGAAACTTGATCTTTGAAAGGAGGACTAATTCTAACTGTGGTAGTATCTCTTTCCATTGCGTTCGCTGAAGGACCAGAAGGGTCTCGAAGAGAAAAATTGAAAATGACAGATTCAATAAGGCCCCTAGGGTAATCGAGACGACTGAAAATAGAGCGTAATTTGCCACATTCTGCATTAACAGCCTCTGCTGTAGAAGACAACGCATAAGCGCGATGCAACATTGTTTTTAACAGAGAGTCTTTGTAACGTTTATCAGTATAACTCTTAAAATGCAAGAGTAAACCATTATTAGTAGTAATTATTATTTTGTCATTGTTATTGCTATTGCTATTGTTATTGTTATTAGTGGTAAACGTTGTAATCCCTGTAAATTTCTGTGTGATGTAGCGAGAAAAATGCACAAAGAATGTTGACACACGGGAACACAATAATTTAAGCTCCTACCCCTATACTGGGGAATGCACTGCTCTTCTTGTTAGGCATGTCCGTTGTCCACGCCCATTTCTCGTCTTGGGGCTGTCGTTGGTGTGTTTTATAAATAACAACTGTAAAACAAATGAAAACATTAAGCTATTGAGTGTCGTAAAACCAAAACCAAAGCAATTACTCTGGCCAATCACAACAGACCGAAACAGTGCAATGAGCCAATCAGAAGACGACGCAATTACACGTAGCGGGCACAAAGCGCGGGAAAATACGTGCGTGCAAGTCACGCTTGGTTTTGGTTTTGCTTCTCATTGGTTGAGAAAGTGGCGCGAGTTTTCTTGGCCAATCACAGAGAGAAGCAATGCAAAACCAAAGTAAAACCAGAATTACTTTAGACACTCAATTGAAAACATAATAAATGATGACATCTTATAATAAAATAAATTGAAAGAGAGAATTATTTAACTAGATGTTAAACCCAAAACTGTTCTCACGCAGTTGAGAAATGCTATTCAACAATTGAAACAGCACTGCACAGCGACTGCAAATATGGTCAGACCCCTCAGAAGGCCCGAGACAAATGAGTTTCAAGAATTCGGGACCACTTGATTCTAGCTAGTCAAACCATGGCTTTAAGGTCTCCACACACGAGGAGAATATTCGCAGGGAATATTCCCCTGTAGAGTTCAGACGATGAAACAACTTACTGGGGCAATTCCCTTGAGGGGTTTACACGGGGCGAACGGAGTAGTATAATTTTGGACTTTTTGACTGAAATTCACGAAAACATAGAGATCAGAAATAAGCTGCGGAGTAATATCGTAAGCTCAAGCAAGTTAATTAAATTATAGTACGCAGCAGATAACACACCGCAAAATATAAATTGAAATGAATCAGCGTATGCTCATAACGCCTCACATTATTCGTCTATAAACTTACTAAGTATTTGTAATTTGTAAATTCGAGTTGAAGGAAGGATGTTTTCTTAAGCCCAAACAGACTAAAATAAAATAAATATAATTAAATCTAATTGTTCGCGGGGAATATTCCCACGCACGGTGCACACAAAGGGAACAAGCATTTTTCAGGGAAATGTTCCTTGCGAACGGTCCCACGAATTCAAACAAGTTTGATTTCGTGGGAACATTCACGGGGAACAAATTTTGGTCTCTGTGAATAGATTTTCGTTAGTTCACACGAAGGGAACTGCTCCCCGCGACCGTTCCCTGCCACCATTCCCTGCAAATATTCCCTCTCGTCTGTGCCGGCCTTTATCCTCTATTTGCCTCATGTCTTGCTGCTGAATGTTAACGTCAATTAAACTGGAACAGCTTACAACGAGCCTCGCAAATAGAACTGGGATTTATGACCGTTACTTCAAAAAGCCTAACATGTACAATCTTAACAATTACGATCTTTGCTGCTATCAAAGAAACAGTTGGTTGAGTCTGTTGAGTGACGTTGACGATATCGACGTGCTAGTTCATTAATTGGTAGTACTAAGAGCGTAACACTGCTTTGAGGCGTCTCTGTGTAAGTTTAAACTTATTGAGGCTGAAAAAAATCAGATATTTTTGTTATTAAAGTTATCTATTTTCCCACTATTATGACATATGCAACCTCATTTCTATTTCGAAGTTACCTTCATTTGATGAAGCTCCATGAAAAAGGCATCCTAGAAGAACGGTTGCGAAAAGATAACAGGGTGACAAAGTGGCCATCAAAATGCTGCAGAAAAATAAATGACAAAGTCCGGGTAGTAATATTAGAATAATCTACCCGGGCCAGTTTAATTCCAAATTATTATCATTGAAAGCCCTGTACGGTTTCGTGGATAACTTTGTACGAAATTACTGCTAACGCTTCTGTTGACTGATTAATTTACTTATGCACATGTCATCGGCTTCCCCGTGGGGTCGACCCCCGGGCCAACCAGGGGGATTTATAAAATCAGTCAAGCAAACTTGAGGAATTTCCCCGGGGGCTCGGGGAATCTGTCAAGACAAAGTCCCCTGGGTGAGGTGTCTCTCATCTGAAAATCCCCGTGACTGTACTTCCTTTTCAAACTTGTGAATTCCCCCACCCCCTAATCTTTGATCGTAAAACAGTGTCAAGATTTTCCCCTACCCTCGAAGAAAGAATCTTATCCATCTCCTTGTATTCCCCCACATATCTCCTTGTTAAGCCCGGGGGTCGACCCCACGGGGAAGCCGATGACATGTGAATTACTATTGATTTAATGGTCAACCGTGCATGTGGCCACATGTACTGACAATTTTTTTTATTTTTATTTTTTCAAAAGCCTTAGCTATATACATTGTTCCATTATTAAATAACTGACGTGTGTTACTTCGGCACAACGAACAACCGTTGACTTAATTTACGTCTTTTTATCAGTTTGAACAACCCATACCACGTCACTATTACTCTGTTAATGGTATATATACATCGACCCAAGAGAAACGCTTCTGGCGTTCAAATTAACCGGCGTGAACTTTAAAAGTGACTCTCAACATGTAGGAATTCATCAAACCTGGGCAA